>UCOM01001918.1:0-33177 GCA_900474385.1 Ormyrus pomaceus
TGATGATACTTATTCCACCTTCATGTTACTCTGTGAGACTGTGTATCACATTACTTTTGAAAATTAGGAAGTCAACCACATTTGAAAAAAAAGTTAACTATTTAAATATTATCTCCGAATGAATTCAGCTAACCAATAGTATTAAATTTACTACTATCAGAACAGATCAGAAATTTACTTGAACTTTTGACATCGTTCTTTTTAGAATGTATGTATTCTGTATGGTTAATTCTTTAAGATTCTATAAGAGATGAGTTTTTTTTTATTAATTTTGGAGAAGAAATCTCTATGAATAAAATATGTATTTTTTAGAATTATGTAAATACTACGCAACATAAATTATAATCATACAGGAAAAAGGAAAGAACTTCTACACTTTCTGTTTGTGAAAAAGTTATAAATAATGTTTTCAGGATAGATACTTTGTTGTTGCCAATCAAAATCTAATGGCGGCCGTGAAAAAAGTCACGTCCCTGTCAGAAAATATGAACCTATTTTAGTAGGAGAGCAGAATGAAAGAAAGTATTTCATAGTGAAAAATTTATTTACTTTCGAATACGGATTTAGTTTCAGGTACTTAACAGTCTTGCAAGACCTTTAGCTTTCATCTTTCAGGTGTAAGAATACCGCTTTTCCTTCATCAGTATATCCCACTTACACTCTCTATCAATGAATGCATTTATGTACGAATTTTCTATTTTATTCTTTTTTGTACACAGAATTTTATCAATATTTATAATTTTGTCTTTATTTATAATTGCATTTTTATTTTAAAAATGTTAAAAGTTTGTATTCTCTGAAAACGATAAGGGAATCACTAGCATTTTTAAATAAGATTGATTTAGTATTGTATAAATAAATACAAATAGTAATAAACAGTTTTTCATAAGGAATTTTGACGTTTTAAAATAAAACAAATAAATAATTGATACAGACGAAGATTTTTTACAGTTTTATTCAAAGTTAATTATTGATCCAGCAACTTTTTTAATCGTTTCAGAACTGCATTAAATATAGCCATGATATATCACTTTTTTAAGTATATTTTGACTTGTTATGGTCTAAATATAAAATTTAAGTGGTAAAAAAATTTTTTTTCGATAGATATTTATATATATCTACGTATATACGTGCATATTTACAAATATAAGTATAAGCAAAAATTATTTTAAATTGCAGATGGTTTCAATCCTTCGATTTTAATTTTTTTCAGTTTTCCCTGTATGTACATTCCAATGTACATTGGGTCTGAAAAGGTTAACAGAAACTGTATGAATAATTTTAAGCTGTGGTTTAATTTAAAATTCTAGCTCCCATCCAATGGAAAATTCTCTCAAAATTCTAAAGCCGCATCTCCATATTAAAATAAACAAATTTGTGCAGCTCGGGGCGAAAAAAAGGCTGGTCCTGCAGCGGCAGCTCGATCTACCACATCTGCGCCTCTAATAAAGCAGCCGTGGACGCTTAATTAAAAAAGCGAGAAAAACGGTAAAAGAAAAAGTTGGCAAGTCAAACGGACATCATCTACTCAGAGAGAGAAGTCATTTTTCCACGAGCGATGCGATTAAACGTAATTTCCGGCGAACTCGTCGCTCTCTTCTTTCCATTCTCTTGCTCTTCGACTCGATCGCGCGGATAAAACTCGATTAGAGAGTCGGCATGGTAATTCATGTCAGCTGGACAGAAAATCTGGAATTTGGAGTTGTTGCTTCTAGTGGAAGAGGTGTCAATTAAAAGACGCATTGAAAATGATTGAACGCTGGATGCTTATAAGTGGTTCGGGAAATGATTTCAAAGTTATTGACTGGCAAATTAAAATTATAAAAAAGGTTGTGTTTCACGTTTAATTGCCTTCGATCCTCTTAAGTCGACGGCAATATTTTTTATAACTTGAAACTCGAGATCGCTTAAGTCGATGTACTGGAGAAATTCCGTTTTTGCAAATTGATTTGACATCAATTATTATAACTGGAAAATCTTTTCTAATTCATTTAATTACTGTTTGAAAATCACTAAATGTATTATATATGTATAGTTTTGATTTAAATAAATATAGAATTATGTTATTTCATAATATATTTTTTTCTGGCAGAAAAAATTTTTTAAAAATTGAATTTTTACATATTAAAAATGAACTCTTTGTTTTTTCCAAATTTTCTAATAAGT
The DNA here is from genome assembly GCA_900474385.1 of Ormyrus pomaceus. Classification (NCBI taxonomy): domain Eukaryota; kingdom Metazoa; phylum Arthropoda; class Insecta; order Hymenoptera; family Ormyridae; genus Ormyrus; species Ormyrus pomaceus. The sequence goes on from UCOM01001918.1 coordinate 2,167, forward strand.
TTAACAAGCTTACCTTGCAGGGTTAAATTTTCGCCAGTTCGAGCAATTATTTCCACGACTTTTCATCCCGTTTAGCTTAACATCTCGAAGCTTCGACGTTGTGGGTTATATTTATCGCTGCTGCGATTCGTCACGGACCTGCCCGGAATCGAATTTCGTGCCACCCCTGAATTATTCATGCGTACGCAACTGCGATTTGTTTATTTTACGTATTTGCTGCAAAGTTGATGTCTGCGTGGGCCTGAGTTTTTAGTGCACGCCTATATTCAGTTGCGAGCATTCGAGATTTATTTGATACACTGAGAAATCTATTTTGTGCCTTTTAATTAAGGAACATTTTTCTTAATTGTATTAATCATAGATTGTACGTTAATTTCATTTGTTAAAACCAAAAACCATTGTTTATAAACATTTATGCATGCACTCACGGTTAAATATATGCGTAAAAATTGAGATTTTAAGAAGTTTTGAAAAATTTGTTTTTTCATGCACGAATACGTTTTACGCTCACCTTCTCTTTCAAAACAAATGGTTCATTTTCTGGTTCATTATAAAAGGTATTTTTTTACTTGGAAATCCCACCAGCAATTCACAGAATGAAGAACTGCTTGGACCGGCTTGGACGTTTCCTAAAAATATCTTTTTAAGATAGCAATTTTTTTGGGACTTTTCGTCTCTAGAAGATTATTAATACAAGCGACATTAAAAATAAAACAATTTTTGTTTGAAAAATTTGCATTCCAATTATATTTCTCGATTGACAAACAGTTCTGAATTCAATTTAGAAAAACCTTTTATTCGAGAGATTTTCTCCGCCTTTAAGAAAGCGCAATTTTTTCAACAAAACAACAATAAGAAAAAAAATTGTGCGTCACACAGTGACACTATCATCGGCGGCATCATTTCCGCGTGACCTTGCATAATTCTCGTCGGTCCCCAGGCTCCGAAATGGCGAAAAATAAAAAGGAAAAAGGCCACTTAAAATTCACAGTTCCCCGCGACGGCAGAGCTTGCGTTCGCACTTATCGGAGTCATCTTTCGAGGTCCGTCCGCGGGAAAGGACAAAAAGAGCTGTTCAAAACTCGCCGGTATCATTGTCCGAAGTGCAACGCGCGCCGGTACTTTCCGCGAATAGCAAAGAGTTCGCTCGGCGCCGCCGGCCGTTAAAATTCCGGGCAAAAAAACGGGAACGAGATTAGCCGGCGACGCGAGTGACCAGTATATACTTGGTACTCTCGGAGTCGGCCCTGATCGTGAGCCCACCTGCGAATGAAATACTCTTATTGAATGGCCACCGGGAGAGTGTAAGCTATCATGAGGACGTACTTTTCTGTTAAACAAATTAAATTTGAATAAAAGTGATGGATTTTTTTATTTATCGTGGCACAAGCGAGAGGTAAGGTTTCTAGTGATAAAAAAAAAAAAAATATCAAATTTTGATTATAAAATAATTGATCCTAATAGTACATTTCGACACTAGTATCAAACTTTTGAAGCCGAAAAATCGCGTCGAAAATTATTTTAACTGCAACAATTTTAATAAAGTTCATTTTTGCGAGTATGGAAAACAAAATGAAAATCTGTTATCCTAAAAATATTGAGATAAAAGCTAATTTTTTTCCTAAATTTAGATAATTTAATGTTTTATTCAAGTCAGATAAGCATAATTAGAACTTATTTGCAATTAGTATCACTTTTTCGCGGCAAATTGTCTGTGTGCAATCGAATCAAATAATCTGTACTTAAAAAAATAAAAAAGTTAAAAAAATATTGATTTCGAGTAGATAAACTTTCAGAAATTCTGCATGCAGCGTAAATTGAATGTACTAAGATTTAGGTCGAGTATCGACTGCGAATAAAAAGCTTTTCATATCGATTCATAAAATTTTAATCAAACTTCATAGATTTTCTTAACACAATCCGCGATACCTGTAAAAGAATATACTAAACATAATAAATTCAGTATGTATTATATAAAGTTTCTATTACGCTTAACAAATTTTTTTATAAATTTGTTTCTTTTTTTACAATAATGTAATTTACTTAACTATGAAACTGATAAAATTGTAATTGAATTGAATAGTATTAAATTGTTGCATATTTTTTTAAATATAAGAGTTTATTAAATTTTATCTATGTACTAAACTCCTACATGAAATTTTTCTAATTTTCTATTCTGAAACTGTATAACCACTGCAATTATCATACGTAATGTTTTGAAGTGCAAAACCTCAAGCAATCCTTTATCGTCCGATTGTTTACGTAACTAATAGTACTATACCTTATGAAAAATATCTGAACAATTTTAATTTTTCAGCTTTTTGTTTTACGCAAGTAGAATTAAGATTTTCTTTTCTTACGATTTCCTCGTTTTTCCCTCGTACGTACATATTGTTGAACGTGCAGAGAAGTTATTGCTATTAAAAAAATTGATTTTCACGTTCTTTATAGTTCTGTGAATATCTGTTTTTATCAGAGATTATGCAATTCACAACAACTATAAATACTTTTACGAATTTCCATTCGCTAAAACTTCCTTATTATCATTGAATAATCCGTGTGCAATGTAACAATAATTTACATTCGCAAATTTTGTAAATAAATAGTACGTAATTTTTGCCAAAAAAAAGTTCTTGAGTAATAACACTGTTAGATGCATAATGGCAGAGTATAACTGTAATATAAAAAGAATATACACATATATTTTAATGACGCAGTAGAAAATTTTATTAATTATCCCCACAATATTTTCAATTTCAAAACAGAAATCCAATTATAAGCCCAATATCTCTAAAATAAAAACCACAATAATTGTTTCTAACCGCATTTCTCTTTGCCGCCGAAAATGTATTGACGAAAAAAAATTGTCTCATTCCAGATTGTGCGACAGGCAAAGGGATGGCGACCGAGAGGACGAAAGAGGCGAAGACGACGACGAGGATGAGAACCCACTGGGAAGGTGGCCGCACGCGCTCAGTCCTGCCCTTGCGTGCCTCGGCTGCACCCTCGGGCTCTTTAATATTAGTAGATTCGCCATACTCAGCATTCAGTTTGGAGGTAATAGTCCACTTTTTGAATTCTTTCCAGAACTATCGGTCGGTCGAAAATCAGCCGCGAGCTTTTCCCTTCTTTTTTTTCTTTCTTGTCAAATTATACGTCTGCTGTCGTCGTTTGGATAATTCGGTGCAAACGTCGGTCGGTCACGCGATTGCGGAATTAAAATTCTTTTTTGACAAGACGGTTTTTTAAACATTATTTTTGTAAGCAACGATACAAAATTTTTGAAGAGGCGAATTTCCTAAACAGAGATCAATGGAGAATTATAATTGTTCGAATAGATTGCAGTTCGGCACGAAACCAGAAACGTATCACGACTATTTGTATAATTTTGCTATTAATATGCAAATTCAGCAACTGGATTTATCATTTGACTATGCCGGAAACAAATCTCACAAAAGCAGTTTATAATTTAAATAAAAGTTAAATGATTATATTTAAAAAAAATATTTAAGAATAAATTATCTCTGGCACTATTAAATTTCCAAATATATAATCTGTAGGTGGCGGAGAAGCTAATTGTTAAACGAAAATTTTGATTTGATTTCAGCGAATTTTATCGTACAGTTCCTGATTCTCTCCTTAGTGATAGGCATTCCCTTATTGACGCTGCAGGTATGCCTCGGTCAGAGGCTCGCCGCCGGAGCGGTGGACATGTGGAAAATATCGCCGCTCTTCCAGGGCGTCGGTATCGCATTACTTACGGCCCAGGCCTTTATTGGAATTTACAGTATAGTCGGCGTCTCCTGGATGTTCGTCTACTTCAGGTGAGAATTTCCCGGCCTCGATTCTTGATTTATTCCATGGCTTTGCGCCCCATTTAGTTCATTACTTTCTTTTATCTGACGAATTGAAATTTTTGATAAGTTTTGCGTTAATATGGTTGAAATATTCGTTTTATACAGCTTTGGTCGTAATATTTTTACTTTCAAACTGTAAAGTAGCCACTTACAATTCAAATTTTTTTCAATTAAATTCTCTTAGTAAAACTGTAAAAGTGGATCGATTGAAGACACTTTAAATTTAACTTTATAAGCTCGAATATCCATAAAAAATTTCGAAGTATATTTAAATGAAACGTAAAATAGTAATAAAAACTAGAAAAATCGATTATAGAATCCTAAATGTCCTTGAATAAATTTTATTAAATCAATTAATAAACGTTCTGTATATCAAAAAATGAAAATTGAATGAATTCTAATTGTTTCACACCGACCGTAAAATTTTTCATAATTTACACGTAGATCGATCCAACATTTTTACGCAACAATCGCAATCAACTTTATTCTATAACAAAGCAACTAATAAAAAAAAAACTGTCGCTTGGCATTTTCAGAGACTCGTTCATAACGAAGCAGGACCGGTACAGGTGGGCCGAGCCGTTCGCGCTGTACCGCGAGGACATAAGGCCGACGAGCAGCAGCGCCGGGCCCGGGGGCAACGGCCCAGGGAACTCGAACAACGGCAACTCGACGTCGTACAAGCTGCACGAAACGGTGCCGGATTACTTTAGCGGGGCCGTCCTCCAGAGGCACCACCTTAACGAACCCGACCCCGGCGTCGTCACGCTCAAGTTTCAGGTCGCCTTCAATCTCGCCGTCGTCTGGATGATCGTCTTTGTGTCGCTTAGCAAAGGTTTCTTCATTTTACGCTTTATCGTGCCGTTGACAAAATTATAAGACCTTGTAATCACACAGTGCGCTGAGGCGCACCCTTTTAAAATTGAAACTTAATTTTTATCTTATTATACTTTTCAGAATTCAAAAAGTTTTTTTTAAAGGAAACTATAAAGTTGAGTTATTAATCGCCCACAGCTATTAAGTAAAAATTGTAACTTTTTAATATCAACTCGCTCATATATAGCTGTTATGAACAGAATTTAGTTTTTTGAATATTTTACATTAAAAAGTAGTACATTTTATTTGATTTGCTGCAAATATGATATCTTATCTGACCTTTATTGCTTAATGCTAACATCAATTTCCAAATAAAGGATTATTTAATATCGAAATCGGTGACTCATCTGTATCTGTTTATTGTGCCGCTAAGCGCTCTGACTCAACTGTCTCCCCGTAATCCTCCAAGCCATCAACTCTAATCTCAAAGCATACACATTCCCAAAAAAGCTCAAAGTATAACAATTAACCGTATTCCGTATCGCAGGTCTGCGCTCGTACGGCAAGGTGGTGTACGTGTTCACCCTGCTACCGATCTTCGGCACATTGGTGCTGTGCACGAAGCTGCTGGGCCTGACGCCGCCGGGCTCCATTCACCAGCTGTTCCCGGCGACGGTCTGGGCCGAGTTCTTCATCAACGGCCGCTCCTGGGTCGCCGCCACCTCCGAGGTCTTTCTCACCTGGGGCCTCCTCGGGGCCGCCGCCATGCAGGTTAGGCGCCTTCCGGCGTTCACACCTTTTTGCCTATATACCACCCGACTTCCGATCGCCGCGGAATTTAACGCCGCCGCCGTCGCGCTCGACGGAGCGGGTTATTCGCGCTGAAATTGAACTCGGGGAGGGATTTGTCTCGCGGGAAAATAAAACTGACGGGGGTTCTCGTTGACGTTTTGCAGGCGTAATGAAAGGCTGTATTGTTTTCAATTGTCGGTCGAATGAACGATTTACTATACTAAGAAAGTGAAATTAATCGATTAAGACAAATTTTTATTCCATTGGGTTTTAAAGTTTGTCATTTTAAAAAAATATTCAAAGTCTTTACCAATGGGAAATTTTCTTTACATTTTTATGAATATCAATCGGTAAATATATTTATCTAATGATTTATGCTGCATAGTATCATGTTGTCTCGGTCAATAAAGCGTTATCGAATAATATTTCATTCTGCAACAAATTTATGAGCTAAAAATGCACGCAATATAATTCAATCGTGCTAACTTTTAAAATTCTAACGTCGCAATATTAAATATCAAACTGACACTCGACCAGCCGTCTTAACTCCGTCGTAAGTAGCAAAAACTCGATAAGTCAAGAAAGCTGTATAAAAAGAATAAACGTATACAGTTCCTCGCCTTAAATCGCTCATTATTCTTATTTGATTTGCAGATCGCAGCGCACAACAAGCACAAGCATCTCCTGCAGAGGGACACGAGCCTCGTGGTCGTATTGACTCTTGTGGTTCTGCTGCTCGCCGCGTTTCTCGCTAATACCTGCGTGCAGATTCTCAAGTTTCACGGTTACATCTATACGACCAGCTCGTTTGGTAAGTGTCTGGAAAAAGGCTCGTTACTCGCGCTCGAGCGGCTGTAGTTTCCGAGAGAAATCATTGCCATTATAGTTATGACGCTTGTGAAATTATCCTGGCAATTTCGTTTTATTATACGATTGATGTAAATAGAAGTAAATCCGATATTTTTTTCGTCCGAGCAATCTTAACGGCAGTAGTTTGTAGATGTTGAAATGCAATTACTTTGCTTTTCAAAATGATAAGCGCTCGGGGAAAGTTTGCTCAAGTGAATTAATAGGCATTCTCATAAATAAAATGCTAAAACTGCCTGCTTATATTTGGACTGCATTATCGTTTACAGTATTTCCATTTGAAATAAATTTCAATGAAAATAAAATTGTCACATATAATCCCGACAAAAATGACTGTGTAATGTCCTCTTTTTAAAAAAGAAACGATAACCGGATGTTTGAAAGCATTTAAAGAATGGTTATTATGATATGGTTTATATCTGTTACATAATTACACTTAATTTTTTAAACTTCACTACTAAATAATTGAATCGGAAAGGAATAAAAAAATTAATTTTTTGCTTTAAAAAATAATCTCAATATTTTATCATCTGAATAATAAATACATAAAAATCAACTACAATAGTGAGAAATTGCATTCAATTCGAATTCCGTTAGTTCGACAGAAAAACTTGGTTTAAAAAATGTTTCACTTTCCACACTCCACTCCAGTAGGAGGTACCAAAAATTCATCTCCCTCGCACGTTGCTTCTCTTAACTAATGAACAAAAAACTGCCTTTTTCCAGAGAGGATCTCGGGCTACACGTTCCTGCGACCGCACGGTCAGCCGGCGCCGGCGGCTTATAGCAGCACGCCGGAGCGCTTCATGGCGCACGCCTCGTTCCTGGTCGGTCAGCGGGTGACGCGGCCCGGCGGCGAGCTAAACTACGAGTCCGGCTACCAGGCGCTCAGGCTCTCGACCGAGCTCGTGCCCGCCACCCTCGCCGTACTCGGCACCGAGCAGGTCTCCCCCTTCTGGGCGGTGCTCTTCTACTTCATCCTCATCCTCTTCGGGATCGCGCAACAGGTCGGTTGTCGTTTGGTCGAATGTTCCTTTTTTTTCTTTTTTTACCGCGAAAGGATTGTTTTAACGCGCAAGAAATAAATAATTGTTTAGTGGACCATCTATTTAGTCTCTTACAAGAGCAGTATAAAAATAATTAGAAACTTAATTGTATCTTTAATATCTTTAATATCTATATACTTCTTAATCTGCGATGTTGTTTTGAAATTTTACGTTTTATAAAAAGAGAATTTGTAAAATTAAGCAGCTTGTCGTAATAAAAACATTAATTTGTACATCTTCATTTATAGTTGGCAATATGGCATTGCGTTATAACTGGCATAATGGCCATAAACACGAAGATGATGAAGCTATGGGAAACAACAATAACGTTCTTCAGCTGTGCCTGCGCCTACATTCTGGGGCTTCCAATGGCGACCGAGGTAATTATAAGGAGGAATTAACGTAAAAATGACATAAAATATTTACTGTTACATTCAATATCCAATATTCCATCATAACCTTAATCATAAATGAGCATCGTAAAACTTAACGCTTTAAGTTAACGTTTTAAAATAAAAATTAAAGTGAAAATAAATAAAATTTATTTATGAATTAGTTTGATTTAAACTTTGCTCCAAAGAATTTGCTTTGTAAACATGATTGTCCGAAAATATTGTACGCTATCACGTTTGTAAAAATAATAACATATGATCCCTCGGACTTACTGAATCACATTATTATATCAACAAATTAACGTACACTCAAAATCATCCGGAGCAAAAGATCAATCGCATTATATAGATCACACTGTTACCCTGAAACAATTTTGACAAACGTCTCCCGTCCGTTTTTAAACTCCCAAACGCGAGCGATCGGCGCAGATCTCCGCGAGCATCAACGACAACTGCTGAAAAGTAAACGCGCTCTCGCCCGTCGGCGCAATGTTTGCTCGCGTTCCACTTGCCGATGAGCGATTGCGCAAGCAAACACCTCTGTACCGGCCTAGGAAATAGAAAAGAGAGAAGAGACACCGAGCCGCGTTGTCACCTCGAGCCGCGCACGCATGCCGCGCGTCTTATCGCACTTATCGGGCTTGTGAAATTCGCCGTCGCGTCCCGATTAGAGCCTTATCTGTGTACGGACAAGTGAAAATCGACTCACGCTCGCGCCGTGACTCACGGGCACTTTGCTTCGATTCTTCGCGCGAGCAACACCTCGAGCCAGAATCTTTGCGTCTGTCCTCGCGAATAGATTTAATTAATGCGCGAAGTGTGAATTTAATCAAGCGCTCGTCGTTCAATGTTAATGTGTTTATTGAAACCAGTCGAAGCCTTGTTGATTGAGGACCAATTTTCAAGATCCAACATTTTAATCGCTTGATTAATAAAGAATTCTACCTGTCGATGATCAAATAAATACTGTGCTATAATGCACTTTGTGCAAATTAGAAAATTTCCTGCGTCCACAAACCAGTGAGTTTACAGTGAGATTACACAAAATTGTGAACAATAATTATTGCTAAATTTACGAAGCCACTATGAGTTACCAAGATAGTTCTCAGGCTCCGCCTCCACCTCCCACGAGCGACGATCTAAACTCGGATAAAGTGTGTTACTTCTGCAGTCAGCCCGTGGAGTCCAGGTACCTGATGGCTCACATGGCCCAATGCGGTGCGATATTAAACGAGTGTCCTCAGAACTGCGGTGCTTACATTGAACGACGAAACCTGGAAGACCACCTGAACAGGTGCATCGCCAATCAAAACGGCGTCTTCTCTTCCGAAGAGGACGAACGCGTGCGCTCGGCGTGGGCCAAAAAAGTAACGCACATTTTAAATATGCTACGAGAGGCGGTTTACGACGGCGAGAAGGAGGTGAAGGAACTGAGGAGTACGCTAATATCGAGCCTGCTGATAACGAACGAAATGTTGCGCGACGACGTTCTCGAGAGTTTAATTCAAAATCGTTCGACGACTGTTCTTACGAAGAGCAAGCTCGCCAATCTGGAGACGTTGTATTCGGAGTTGAGGAATAACTCCGAGCGGAATTTCAAGCAGATATTCGCGCACTTGAACGACTTGAAGCTTCAACTCAGCAGCGAGCATCGAACGGCGAATCTGGAACAGGAGACTGTGTTCGCTGCGCTGCAGGACGTGAAAACTCAGGTTGCAACTGAAAATTTAATGAACTTTGAGCTTTGGCAGGATCAAGTGAGGAATATCGAAGAGATAAAACGTGAACTTCAATCGAGATGCAATCTCTCCAAGGACCTAGTAGACAGATACAATGCAATGCTCAATAAAATGAGGACTATAGACATCAAATTGCAAGAGTTCTCGGACAAGTTCAAGGAACAAACCGATAACTGGGAACTCATTAAAAGCCACTTATCGGAGAACGTCCAGCACGTGAAGGAAAGCGCGAAGAGAATGCAGCGAACTAAATCAAAGTGTCACGAGTGCAAGTGCGAAATGGACACGACTTCTTTCGGAAGGCTCATCTGGCGAATCGACAATTACAGAGAGAAGCTGCAGGAGGCAAAGGAGGGCGACTGCATTATCTTCAGTCCGAAATTTTACAGCAAGGAGTACGGCTACACCCTAAGAATGGAGCTGTACTTGAACGGATTAGGCCAGTGGAAGAATCGGCACGTGATCGGTTGTCTTCGAATAGTCAATGGGAAGTGGGATCCGCTGCTCGCCTGGCCCTGCATTTTGACCGCTGACGTAATTCTGAAAGACCAGCTGAATCCCGTAAACGATCTTCGAAAATTCGTGAAAACCGTGAAGCAGGAAAGAAGCACCGACGACGTGGAGCACAATTCCGATCTCTACATGTTCATACCGCATTCTACTCTGGATAGACAGCCTGGATACACCAGGGAGAACATCATGTTTTTGGAAATTCGCATCAGGGATAAGAATCTTTCTGGATCCGTTATGTCTTTAGTTTAAGGTCGTCGAGAATAGCTTAAAAAATCCCTCAGTTCGAATAGTTAGTGTAATTAAATACTTCTTAACGTATAATATTAGGATAAAAATAGGATAAAAATAGAACAATTTCACTACATACAGTTAGCAATATTGTAACTGAAAGCCAGGCGTTCCTCGTCTCATTTATCTCAAACGTTATCATCCATTTGAAATCGATAAGTCAAACAAAACTGTATCACACAAGTTCCAGCAGCAATAAATTGCGTAAATTGAAAATAAACATCACCGACTTCTTTCTCTTTATCTAAACAAACAGAGCTTATCAAAGATAATGGATTTTAAAGTACACAATAAGCACCGAAAAAATGGACGTTAAATTAAATTGAATCGAAATTCTTTCAGTTGGGAATCTACGTGGTGTACTATCTGGATTACACGGTCGGCGGAGGCTGGTGGATTATGGTGTTGTACCTGGTGCAAGTGTGCGCGGTGTTCGCCGTCCGCGGCAGGCCGCACACCGGCGAGGCCGTTGTGGCCGAGCTGTTTCCGCCCACCGGAAGATGCCTCAGATACTGGGCCGGACCGCTGCTCTCCTTTATCTGGAATGTCGTCTTGCCCATCACGCTTTTGGTTTGTACCCAATGTCTCTTTATTGGATAGAGATACTTTTAAAGGTTCAATTAAATATAAATTAATTAAGAAGGAAATTGATTGAAAACTGAGTTTTACTTTGATAAAAAAATAGTTGCCCTGCAGTGAGTTATAAAACCCAACTGATAATTATTTTTTTTCTGATTACAGGTACTTAGCATTATTATATTCAAAAGTACCGGCTATCGAGAGTTATACACATATCGACGTACTAACAAGGATTATTGGGCTGTTTGGGCAAGGCAGCTCGGAGCTTCGATTCAGCTGATACCGCTTTTAATAATACCCGTAGTAGCAGTTATTCAAACATGCCGCTACTTGAACAGTGGACCACCTGACATATTTGATGTGAGTAGTAATATTTTGGATTGTTGTTAATCGAATTTTATAAAAATTATATTCTGATCAATTTAGAAAACTAGTAAGCGTTTTAAAGTGTTTAAAATTACTGCACTTATTTGGTGACTAACTTTAAACTAACTTATTTGAAGCAAAAGATTTTCATATTCTAGATTTTAATGCGGAATTATTTGTTGTATCATTTATGAATAAAATGTTCAGTCAAGTATTAAATATGTTAAATTTTGATAAGTAACTCAAGAGTTTTATCCTAAAAATAATAGCTTATTTTCACTTTTTTTTAGTTAGTTTGCTTGTATAATTAGTTGCACGTTTATAAATTAAAAAATTATATTCTATATACCTCTTTACGTGATTGATATTGAATTTGGTTCATAGGCGGACAATAATTTTACTTTTACTTTTATTTTCTATGTAAATGAACCTCTAAACGAACATTAAAATCTAGAATCTGAAGACCATTTCTTAATGTTGTATCTCTAGGTGTTAGGTTTACGGAATGTTCTCAAAAGTCAATTTTTGTAAATTAATTTTTAATCCAAACTGTTAGTTACTTAGTATGTTCTAATTAAAAATAATTATATAAAATCTTACGAAACGTCGATTTCTGAGGTGGTAGGACTTTGCGTAATATCTGATGAAAGCTAAATTTGTTTTGAAAACATCTAAAGTTTGTTTGCTCTTTTTAAAATTAACATGAGTGCACAATATCTATAAATAACAATTTAAAATTCTCTTTGAAAATTAGAGCGAGCAAGTGGAGGTGAATGTAAGTCACTGCAATCAGTGCAATGGCGTAAGTGCTTTTTGAATGATTAAAAAATTTGAAAGTAGACGAGCACAAAAATTCTGATGCTTTAGAGGTTTCTAGTAGATAGTTTTCACCTTCCAGTTTTTCAACATTTTATCACATCGTAGATTGCACGAACTAAAACTGTAGTTCTATACTGTGTTGAGACTAATGACGTTAATAATATTTTCATCATTAAATTTAACATTTTTTTTAAAGCGAAACATCATTTATATAGAATATTACTTCAAACTTTTGTTACAAGCATTCATTATATATAATCATTTCACCATTCTAAAGCGCCAAGGACCTGACGACTAAAATCTCGCCTTACAGATTTTTTTTAATTTGATAGCTTGATTTGATTGATCGGCAAAAAAGATTTCTTACAATTTTCAGCCTTTGAGAACTCGATTAAATTACAGAAACCAGCCGCCTAAATAGTCAAATCGAGCATTTTGCAAGAATATAAACACCATTTTCGGCTTTCGCACGCTCATCGTCACCACCTAATCACCCGAGCTCATCCCCGACTTCTCTCTTTTGCAGAGAATCCAGCTTCTGTACCGACCGTCACTGGAGCCGGACGACCACCGAAACGGGCAGGCGCCGCTGGGCGGCAGCGGGGCGACGAATCTGCACGGCAACGGCTTGGTCTCGAGCACGACGGAGCTGCCGTTCGAGGATCCGCCGCCCAAGTACACGCCGCCCCCGAGCTACACCACCGCCACGGGCGCGCGGATCGCGAAGATGCTGCGCCAGAGCTTCCGCCGGAGCGTCCGTCGCATCGCCAACGTTCTCGGCGAGGGCGGCAGTGCCGCCGCGGCCAGGAACAGGCCGGCCCTGCAGCACCAGCAGCAGCCGCCGCCGCCCGACTACGCAGCCGTTCTCGTCGAGATGAATCAGAGCGTGTCGTCGCGCGACATTGCCATTCAGATTGCTGAGGTATCTTACATTTTATTCTTTATAAAAGATTGATTCGATTGGTTTTTAAATTTAAATCCATCGCGCTTCGATTTTAAAGGTCTTCTTTATAAAATTTTTCATTCGCTGCTCCCGAGTGGAAAAATTTTCTTTGCCAAATTTTCCGCGACACTGCCAAATACTGCCAATTTTTACTGAACAATGCCAAAAACTGCGATTTGTAGTTATTTCAGACATTTAGAAATGTTAGGGAATAATATAAAATATTTGACAATAATTATCTTTGTTTGGCAGTGTTTCTCAAAATTTACAGTAAAGAACAGTTTCCACAAAAAATGTATAATAGGAAAATATTAGCCTTCCGTAAATATTATAATGTTCACTATTAAACATTACCAAAACTATGTAAAAAATTGCAAAACATTGTTAATCATTGCCAAACAATACCAAACAAAACGTTAAACTGTGAAATACTGCCGAACACTGCTAAACACTGCTAAGTCTTGCCAACCACTGCTCAACGTTGCCATACTTTGTCAAATTTATTTTAATTGTAGATTTTGAAAAAAAAAGACAAATTCGTCAAATCATGTTAAACCTTGCTAAACGCTGCCAAGTTGTTGACAAACTTTTGTAAAAAATACTAAATACTGTCTAATGTTGTATTATAGTTAGGTAGAATTATGCAGTGTTCTGCCGAAAACTGGCAGCATTTTACAAAGTTTGTCAAATTTTCCATTTTCACTGGAGCTTCAAACGGTCTTTTAATTAACGAACAATTTTGCAGGTGCGACCAGACTTGTCGAGCTCGAGACGCGATCGCCTTCCAACCTTGTGCCAGCAGCAGCGGCCCAACACGATCGATCGCTCGATGGCCCGAGGCATCGCGGCGTCGAACCGCGAGGCCGCGTTCATGCACCGAGGCCACTACACGGTGGACCGCAGCGCCGGTCGCAGGCCGTACAACAACAGCAACCCCGCTGGCGGCTACACCTCGTCGAACCTGACGGCGGCCGAGGTGGCGAACCTGCTGCGCAGCAGCATGCGACGCGGCTCGGCGCTCCGCCGACAGCAGTCCGAGATCGCGTCGCTGGGACCGCGAGCCGAGGCCACCGAGCCGCAGAGCGCCGCCTCCCTGGAGAACCTCGTCGAGGCGGCGGCGCCGATCGGCCAGGACTCGTCTCTCGTCGCCAAGAGGGAGAACGTAGCCCTGCCCGAGTCGAAGGAGGCGGCGGCGGACGTTAAGAAGACTGCGGACGAAATGGAGAGCTCCGTTTCTGTGATATAGACTGGCTTTTCCCTTCCTCCCCCTGTTTTTTCCTTTTATTACGAACCCTCTCGCCCGGATATCAGCCTTGGCGGAGTTTGTTTGTGCTTTCGGAAGCGCGCTTTGCGTAGCTTGTTTGTCGTGCGCCGAGAGCTTCGGTATGCTCGTGTAGTTTTTCCTTTTTATCCCTACTTTCTCCTTTCCTCTTCTTTCGATTTTGAAGAACAGTTTTTCTGTTGTAACTATTTTTATTTTCGAGTAGAAAACAAAAGTAATGTATGGAATGATTGAAAACTGATAAAAGCGTTCTTTCGATATTTTAGCGATTGCAAAGCTCAAAATAATTATTTCTTGATTTTCGTGACTTCTAATAACTTTATTATATGATTTTTTTTTTGTAATTCATCACGAAAACGTTTAATTAGGAAATCTATTTTTTTTTTATTCAGGAAACAAGTCTAGCAATAGTTATTATTTTGAAATCAGTGCTGTCTGTTACACTGATCTTAGCGACATTCCCTGTACAGTTCCCCGTTTCAACTTGGAAGATATATGGATAGCCCGCTGATGCAAGGCCTTGGTTTTTTTATTGTAAAAAGTTTAACGCGCGCATACCTAAGTGTTTCTAGCATTACGTTAACAACGTTGTATTGCTAATAGCACAGCATTTCCTTTGCAAATACTTAACTGACTGTAGACTCGATTATAAATTTTTATTAAACAAAAGTCAGTAATTTAAGTACTTTACGTTTGTACTGGTGTAACCGCTTATTCTTAACATTCGAACTGTGGATATGAATTAGGAATTAATTGTCTATGACATAGGTAATAAATACTTATTAGAATTAACGGTCATAATTAATGTACAGATATTTTAGTTAGTAAGGCTAGCAAAAAATCGAAAAATCCATTCTTAGTTTTATCTAAAAAAAAAAAAAAAAGAAATAGAATTTTAAAGCACAATAAATTGCTGGAAGTGCAAAGACTGCACAAATTCCTGAAGATCTCTTATCAAGTTGAATTTTCGTTCAGAACGATAAATGTCATTGATCAATATATTTTCAAAAATCACAAGAGATCAAGCAGCAATTAATAATCATAAATCGTATCTCAGAAAAAATGCACACAATTAAAAATAAATCCTGTACATTTTTCTAAGAATAAAAGACGAATGATAAAAATTTGTCTTGTATTATGAGTTTCTACGCGTGTTCAGTGGCATTTAATATTGTTATTGTAATAATATTTTGTCGTAGTCGTATTTTTTTCGTCGCTCATCGAAACTGTGCCAGCGACTATATATGTGTAATATAAAAAGCTTTTCAATTAATGAACACCTGTGAATTGTAAATATGTTTAGATTATTCTTGACGTTTAAATATAGTATAACATAGATGAGTTCTATCGTTTCATTTCATTAGTGTGTATTTTATTTATAAATGTCATTTTTCGTTTAATTCCACGAGTGCTTAGTCTGACTAATATGTCAATGTTTATAAAAGTAGACACCAGACTACTTATTTATAAGTTTTTGTATTTTCTCAAATAGCGCATGTATACAGTTTGTGAATAACACAGAAATTATTTAATAAACAAAGTGAACTGTCAGTAAGAATCACACTTGTTAATTTAAAACATTATTCGAAATCAAATATTTTATTCTATTTTCAACATCTGCCACTTACTCATTCAACTTAATACGTAAGTTTTATTATACGAAATAAAAAATAAAATTTATAAATAATTTTTAGTGTCGCTTAATTTTATACAAATGTTCTGATACTCTGACAAAATATTTAAATGTACTGTGTACGAAACAAAATTAATCATGCATTGATTGTTACGTTTAATATTATTCATGGACTATAATAAAGTTTTTATGTTCTTTTGTATATTTAAGTTATTTTATTTCATCCTAATCATTTAAAATAATAGGTGAATTGATATCAAGATTACACCTAATTCTGTATTTAATAATTAAAAAATATTTTCAAATAAATATTTTCAAATTAGCCATGATTAACGGCATATTAATTGTAATAAGAAACAATTGAAATAAAAACTCTTTTGTTTTTAATAAAGAATTTTTTATTAAGTCAATTTATACACGTTCACTTCTCTTAACTTCTTTAACTTGAAGACCTAAAAAAATTGAATTGTTATTAGTATATAGTTTATTTTTATACCCAAACATAATAATCTTAGTTTATTATTAATTTAATTTACCTGGAGGAAGGGACTGCTTTAATTTTTCTGCCTTCTCTTTGTCAGTGATTACAAGAGTGTACAAAAACCTGGAGCATCGCACCTTGAATTTGACATTCTCAGCATTTTTCTTTATCTTGACGGCTGGAAAATGAAAAAAGATTATTACAATTACTGTTAATGTAATTAAATCGATAATATTCTTAAGAAAACATGAGACATTCATTTCTGGTCTTCCAATTGTTTAAAAATTTTATGTAAATTTTCATTTAAAATTACAAATACTCTATTTAATGTTACTTCAAAATATAAAAAATGAATGTTCGTTAATTAATATATACAGATCCTGTCACAACCCTTTAAAATGTGACGTACAGATATTCATAAATAATTTTGAAATAAATTCTAATAAGTTTAGTTTAAAATTTATCTTACAAGAAATAAGAAAGAAGATTTGAAGGCAATAATGCATTTGAAATCTAGGTACATTTTATATATCCATTGCTACTTATTTTAAAAAATAATTAGTTTCACTGAATATTATAGCACTTGTATAACCAATACGATAACTATTAGTCAAATAGCTGTTTCATTTTAATCATTGAAAGTTATTTCTTAAAATCAAGAATTTATTCAAGTTATTTTAGTGAATTATTTTTGTAAAAGCATCAATAATTTTTTATTATTTTTTATTATCTTGTAAATAATATTAGGATTATAAGCATTAAAAAATTATAAGTAATTTAATTTAAAAAAACATTCCTGTTACAAATATATCTGAGAAATGATTAATTTTTTTCTAAAAATATAAATAAATAAATTTATCAAAATGTACACAACCAATATTAATTAATATATAAAATGTAAACCACTTATTTTTTTATATATTTTGGCTTTGTACTAAAAAAAAAAATATATAGAGAGCAAATACATTTTTTATTTTAAAAATAAAAATAACTTACACTTAGCATCCTTCCTGCGGGCTTTCAGGAGGAAGTCCTTGATTTCTTTGATTTCCCTCGGCTGTAAATATTAAAAAAAGAACTTAAGAATTTATTTTACTGAAATATTAAATACTAAATTTATTCATAAATATTTGATAGTTATTAAGCTACTTTTTCAAATTTACTTATTTAATTCTTTGAGGTTAGGTTATTTTATTTTACTTTTCATACATGATTTAAAAAATAAAAAAATTAATAATCAACATTTTTTGGTATTATTTTCATATAATTGATTACTAAAAAGATATAGAAGCAAATAATGCAAGAAAATATAATTATAACTTACCATCTTTTGAATGAAATGTAGTACGTTGAGTCGATTCTGAAACACAACAAAATACCTTTATTGTAGCAACGACATCAAAAAATGTTAATCACAGTAATGTTGACAGATAACTACAGAAACTTATTGTGAAATTGAATTTACCACAAATTAAACGATTTCTCGGATAAAAACAGAATTGACAATTAATTTTGCGAAAAACCTACCTCACGTCTCCACGTACACTTGTAAAGAAAGAAAGAACGCCATCTGTATCTGGTGATAATATAAAGTACGTTTCCATTGAGAAAATTAAACTAGCTTAGTGACTATAGTTATAGTTTACATTCAAATTTGAATAATTGTAACATACATTTTAAAACAATTATTAGTTTCAAATAATGAGTACGACGATGGTAGCTTTTGAATTTGTTGTAAAATTATGCTTTTTAAATTATTGATCAAATTTAAAGCGTCACATGCCTTTTCGAGCTTTTATGTTCGGGTGGGGTAACTCTTTATATATATATATATATATATAGATATGGTTTAAAGAGATTAGGTGTATTCCTTTTGCACACTAGTCTCTTTAATTCAAGATGGATAAGTATTATACCCGGAGATGCGGGCGTGGATATCAAGACTATGCTTTATATACTAACCTGTAAGAGCAACAAAGATAGTTAGATACAAGTGCAATGTTTTAGACAAGGATAGGTGCTTGCAGCCATCCTGAACTGTCCGAACCGACACTAGTGAATCATTTGCACGATAACATGTATTTGTACGATATCTGAGAACTTTATAACCTCACGTCATCGTGCAATGTCGCAAAGTGTCTTTAGTTTAAGCAATATTCGTTCAAAAGTACGGTCTTAATCGAATTTTAAATCTTGTCAAATAAATTTTTATTAAACGCCGTGCCATTGTAATAGTCACTTCATCAAGAAAAGATGACTGAAATATATAATTTAGGACTTGATGCAGTTACTTGTCATGTTTGGAATGAAGGACATACAGGAATTGCATTGTGCCCCAACAATAATGAAGTGCATGTTTATAAACAAGATGGATCGAGTTGGAAACTCTCAGAAATCCTTCAGGAACATGATCAGAGAATTATGGGTATTGATTGGGCACCAAAAACTAATCGCATTGTGACTTGTGCTGCTGATAAAAATGCCTATGTATGGACTTTGAATGAAGATGGAAAGTGGACACCATCTTGGGTATTACTAAGGACAAATCGAGCTGCTACTTGCGTTAAGTGGTCTCCAAAAGAAGATAAACTTGCTGTGGGATCTGGAGATCGAATAATTTCTGTATGTTATTTTGCATCAGATCATAACTGGTGGGTGTCGAAACATATTAAGAAGCCTTTGCGCTCTACTGTAACATCAATTGATTGGCATCCTGATAATCAAATATTGACTGCTGGATCTTCAGATTATAAAGTTAGAGTTTTTAGTGCATATATACGAGACGTTGATCGTACTGTTAGTGAAAGTTCCTGGGGTAATAGTTCAACTCTGGGATCATTGTTTCTTGAAATATCTAATTCGCAAAATGGAGGTGGATGGGTACATGATGTGGCTTTTAGTCCTTGTGGAACTAAAATTTGCTGGGTTGGCCATAACTCATCAATAAACATTGTAGATTCTTTGAAAGGAAATGCTATTACAAGAGTTTTTACAGAATATTTACCATTTCTAAGATGTGTTTGGCTTGATACCAATTTCATTATTGCTGCTGGACATGATTGTATGCCAATGGTATATAAATTGGATAAAACTGGTAAATTAAGCTTTGGAACTAAACTCGATAACACTCAAAAGAAAGAAGCAGCTGGTCTTACTGCAATGAGAAAATTCCAGTCACTTGATAGGCAAGCAAGAACAGAAATAAATGATAGTGCTCTTGACAGTATACATCAAAACACTATCACTTCTATTAGAAAATTGTCTAAGACAAAGTTCAGTACAAGTAGTCTTGATGGACTATTAGTTGTTTGGGACATAATGACTCCTGAATTAATGATGAATTTAATGAAAATTAATTAATTGTTTCATTTCATGGTAGAATGATTTGTTTTTAATATTAATAAAATGCATTTACATAATTTAATAATCAAATGATATTGTTTCAGGACTTAATATTTGTACAATTCATTATTTAGAAGTCTTTGCAAAAACAAGCAATTATGTTAACAGTATTTAAATATATTATATTATTTTGTAATTGTTACTAAGCATTGTTTCTTATACTTTATATTAATCTTTTGTATAAAGGGCTGTATTGCCACTAATAAAAATAAAATAAAATATATTAAAAATTTTAAAATATTGTATTTTATTTAATTACATTTACACCCATTTACATCGCGACGGAAAAATTTTACATGATTTCGTTTTTTTTTTCGATGACCTGATTAGATCGTGCTCCTTTTTTGAATTAATAAATAAATATTTGCATTTTTCGATGTCTAGATGTAAATTCTTCTAGAGAAAGATAATGGTTTAATCTTGAAATGTGCAGAATCTGTTAAGAGTATATTTCCGTCAGCTGTGCATCGGTATTAATAAAATATGTTCTGGCTAACATGCATCTAAAAATTTATTTTTAAAATTGACCGTGACTAAACACTGGAGATGGACGATAAATTTCGATTTTTTTAAATCATTGTCC
Source organism: Ormyrus pomaceus (assembly GCA_900474385.1). NCBI lineage: Eukaryota > Metazoa > Arthropoda > Insecta > Hymenoptera > Ormyridae > Ormyrus > Ormyrus pomaceus. The sequence continues at coordinate 22,565 of UCOM01001918.1, forward strand.
TTGAGCCAAGCAGAAACAACGCTGAAACGCTGATGCTTACTGCTAAGTTGTGAATGGGCCTTCAGAACTAGTCCGTAAATTTAGAGCAGATATTAAAATGTGGGATTTAATACCTTCTTGTTTATTAACAAAAATTTGTCACAAGTTAAAAATACGAACCAATCATTTGGATTTTAATGGAATTACTTGAGAAATGTTCTTCAAATTTGTCAGTTTGTTAATTTTGGATTATTTCATCTATAACCTCAAACAAACCGATTGTCGGTTCGTTTAATAAAATATAATAAATTTAGCAATTCGTATTTTAATTAATTTATTTAAAAATATAACATTTTTTTTTAATGATAAACTTTTATATCTCGTTTCATTGACCCTAATCATAGTATCATGAATTATCTTTACTACAAATATGTTAGTGAAAATTCGTCCTCATTCATTACAGATACGTGAATGCATATCAAAAGCCACATTTGATATCTACTGTCGGCAGATATACAAGTAAAAGCCCCCTGTTCTTGAAGTGAATTATCATAGTTCCGCTGGCAGCTATCAATGTTTCCGGATATGCATTGACCAACTATTGGCCTTGCTGCAATAGAAGCGGAAAACCATTGTATGCATCTAGTATTTAGGAACTAGGATATGCAAGTATTACAGTCAGATGGAATCGGAAGCTATGGAAGTGAGTGAGCGAGTAGTTAAACCTATCAAAAGTTTGGAGGAACTTCATAGCAGGATAGATTCTCTTGAATTTTGGCCAGCAATATTAGATTTACGACAATCTACTGACTATGTTTATAAAGGAACTGATCTTGATGTACAAATAGATAAGCCAACGAGATTACAAAGGGATGATGTACCTAAAACTATTATATGCCATGATCTGATGGGTGGTTATTTAGAAGATAAGTAAGTTGATATTAAATTAATGTTACAAAAATTTGTGTTATTAAGAAAATTAAATAATTATATTTATTTATGAAAACTAACTACAATCAACTGTTTGTTTTAGATTTATTGATGGATCAAATGAATATAACTCATATCATTTCTATCATTGGAGTATTGTGGATACTTTTATATATTTTAGTCATTACTTTATAACAATTCCACCATTTGGTTGGATCAATGCAGCTCATAGACATGGTGTTAAAATTTTGGGAACAGTAATTACTGAAGGTGCAGCAGGAAAAGAAATTTGGAATGAAATTCTAAAGAGCAGAGAAAGTGTAATTAAATTTGCAGATACTTTAGTACTAATTGCTCAATTTTACAAATTTGAAGGCTGGCTTTTAAATGTAGAAAATGAAATCAATGAAAGTGACATTAATAACTTAACATATTTTGTTGAGCATTTAACTATTACTATTCATAAGAAGATAGAGAATTCTGAAATCATTTGGTATGATAGTATAACAAATGAAGGAAAATTAAATTGGCAAAATGAACTTAATGAAAAAAATGAGTAAGAATAACAATAATATTTTTCATTTGCTTTAATAATCTAATTTCAACAACAACATTTATTTTCTTTTAAATTTTCTTCTTTATAGACGTTTTTTTCATGGTTGTGATGGAATATTTTTAAATTATAATTGGAGTGATTCAGGTTTAATAAAAAGTGCTATTCTTGCTGAAAAAACGAATAGAATAAAAGATATTTATGTTGGTTTAGATGTTTGGGGAAGAGGATGTCCAGGTGGAGGAGGTTTTAATTCTGCTCATGTATGACTTTTATTTTATTGTTCTATTTTAGACATCTTTAATTTACTTTTTTAAATTATCTACTAATTTTTACAGGCGTTGAAAAGAATACGAGAACAAGGGCTTTCTGCAGCTATTTTTGCTCCAGCATGGACTTTTGAATTTTTTGGACCAGAAACATTTCCAAGGGTCGAAAACATATTTTGGGCTCAACTAATGGAGTTCCTTTATATACATGTTCCTATTTACGAAAATGAACGTTTTCTAACTACTTTTTGTAGAGGAGCTGGCATTAGATACTATGAATATGGAACAGTAAAAAAATTCATTAAATATTTAATTTCATTTGTAATTTTTAACACAATATTAATAATATTATTTTTTACTCTTAGCAAATTATGTATCAAGATCCAGACACACATACGGTAATATCAAGAAACAGCTCATTTTATAATATGGCAATGCAAAAGCATCAAGTTATTGCAGCTTGTCCACATTTAAAATTTACTACAATGAAAATATTACCGCCTATAGCAAAAGATGATAAGTCAAAACCAGAACCCCAAGAATGCACTTTTGAGACTTCTCATGAAGTAATTAAAGTTTTAGGTAATCAGATTAAATTTGAAGATAAACCTAATTCTTATGTAGGAATAAATTGCTTTCAATTCTCTTATGATACATCTTATGAAGGTGGTGGATGTTTAAAATTATTAAATAAGAATATTTCAGCTTATCATAGGCAAGTAGCAATTAAAGTTATATTTTTAACTTATAAAATTTGACATAAAATACTTTATCATTAACATTCTTGTGTTGATTTAATAGATTATTTTTTGTGTATGTGGGATTCTCAAGAGAGATACAAGTTCGTATCATTTATCGTTGTAATAAAACTGAACCAAATAGTCCAGTACTGATTCTTGGAAACAATTTTGGAGTAACATCTTACTTACCTAGAGAAACATTACAATATGGCCTGGGATGGAAAATGAGGTGAGAATATCTTACTTAAAATATTAGAATTTAAGAATGTCTTTTAATATCAAAAAAATTGCTTGTAGTATTTTTCAAACCAATAGAAGAACAACCCATGAGATTGGACTGGCTTTTACGCAAGTGGGGACCTGTTATATAGGAAAGATAGTTCTAGAAGAAGTGCGCCATCCAATAAGAAATCGCAATTAATTTTTTTTGATTAATTAATTATTTTGAGCTTGAAGCTTGTCATTTTACTAAATGTATAGTTAATAGAGATATAAAAAGATTACTTTAGTTTCCGATGCACGAAAACAGCACGTAATGTAACAAATTTTTTATTTAATAGTATTTATTGATAAGTTAAGAATACATAATATACCGACAATTGCAGATTTTCAATTAATTTAAGTAATTTTTATAATTTTTTAATATTTCCCTTTGAACTCTTTTGATCTACAGAAAAACGTTCCAAAGAAAAAATTTCGAAAATTCTAAAATGAAAGTGAAAAACTTTGGCAACTGTAATGTCGGTAATTTGTAAAAGTCATTATGGCACACAATTTTCTTAAAATGTTAGCAAAAAACCATTGAAATAAAATTTAATATAACGTTTCAGAGTAATGAATGATTTTTTAACCCTGTGCAATTCTCTGAAAGATCAAAGTGATTAACATTTGATTATATCCAATTCCCCAAACAATTTAACATTAAATATTATAAACATTAAATATGTGTAACCGAGTTTGAATCGATAAGACTGGCACGACTTCTTTCGAATGTCATGGTTTTTCAACCCATTATATATATTACTGCATTGTGTGTGTAGGTCGAAAAAAAAAAAAAAAAACAATACCGCCTCGGCATCATATGCGATTATACGGAACTCGGTATTATCGTGTGTGTATAATGCGCCTGAGAGTCGCTGCATGCAGTCGAGCGCGCGGTGAAAGGAAGACCGACCCGACGCACTCGCGGTGCACCGCGATAAATCGGTCCGGCCACCATACGTATATAGCTATAGCTATGCATTGAGATACAGATAGGTTCGCGAAACGTCGATGGAGCCTGCGGGCCGCTCGTTTAGAAGGCGGGATTTCGTTTTTGATGAAAAAGCTTCGGAGTATAAACATTCATAAGGTGCAGGAAGACTGATCGAAATTCTGAGATAAAGTTTTCTTTTTAGAGTATGAATTTCTGACAGTACTTAAAATTCTTTTGCAGTTCGAGCAAATTATAAATTGTGTAGAAAAAAATTTCAATGTCAAATGTACGCATAATTTCACGCATTAAACCGTAAATATGTATTATTGTTATTTACTAATATAAAAAGTTGAATTTTACTTAATAAATAATTAATATCAAAAAGAAACAAATTATTTAGAAAATAATTAAAACAGAGTATGACTAATAATCTATAATTTTAAGCCCTTTGAAAAAGAATAAAAATGTATTACTTTTTAGTGAATCAATCGTCCTGTGCACTTGTGCATAGAGCACCGGGGTTATATCAGTTGCAACAACTTATTTTTCCATATTATATTTTCAATTATATTTTAAGACGAAAAATTGTAGATATATTAATTAATACGTATACGTTATTGTACAAAAGCAATATCTCAAATTAATCCCTTACTAATTAATAACCATAAGTATTCTTTGGATTTCCAAAGCAGTTATTTAAATACATAATTTCAATTGTTATATTAAATTCATAATTCAATATTCACAAAAAGAATACATCGTGTTCTACATCACTAATAAGCATTATGCAATTTATTAAATTAAAAAATTAGTCAATAAAAGCCAATTCAATGAAGCAGTCAAAAGCGTGAAATCCTTCCTCGGCATTCAAAAGATTAAATAACAAAAGCGCTGACCGCTTCCTCGTAGATGCAGTTAAAGCGCCGTGAAAACAGCGACACGCCCGCCCGAGCGGGCACGAGGAAAAAGGCACTGGCGGGAAGATGGACTTTCCTCGAGTCGCAAATAGCGCGTCGCTTATGCACAGCTAGGAAAAGGAACTCGAGCGCGTCAAGGGTAGCCGCATTCCTCCCGAGCGCGTAATTCGACCTCTTGCATTGAAAGTGCACGCCGTAATAATGATAGTCGAAAGGACGAGGCCCGCGAGAATCGAACGGTATCGCGAGTGCTCTAAGGAGGTCGTGGCACCATAACTCGCCTCCTATAAGAGATATTGTGCAAGGCACGCCGCACCAGCCGATCGTCCATTCATTGCGGATCCACAGCGTCTTGATCGCCGGGAAAACTTCTGTCATAACTTGTTGATAAACTACCGCTTTTATTGAGATGATTTTTTTCTGTCGAAAGTAATTTACGTTATTTTTTAGCTCACGATCTTATCTTTGTTTTAGGATTTATATCTGGATTTTAACTTGTACGAATAATAATTTATTAAACATATATGTATATACTTATGTAATATACGGGTACCATGGGTAATGGGGATATTTTAGAAAAGTTCTTGCTTTTATTTTTTTTTATCTTAATGTTAGTTGTAAGTAAAGTTAAAGAATTAAGATTTGTGAAAATGCGAATTGAGCATAATGTGACTATATTAAAGATAGTCATTTAGCGGGCGATGGAACTTTTAGACAAAATTATATTGCGATCAGCTAAGATATCTGATTTTATCAATAAGTTACGTATTTAAAGTGGAGTACTTAATACACCGGAAAGAAAATTAATAACAAGAATTTTGACATTGCAAACGTATTGTTTAATCTTTATAGGGCCGGTATTTTTCAGTTGAAAATCGATGATAAATGTGACTAATTCATTTTTAAATAGACTCAGCATGTCCAGCTGAACTATCCCTTCCTCAAGCGGCCACTAAAGTGATCAGGCCGGCCTTGTAAAGGTTTAAGGAAAAAGTTAATTAATAATTTTTTCTTTTCCATTAAATTTTAAGAAATAAAGGCTTGTTTTACTCGTTGAATAATTATTTCCGAATTTATCGAACAAAAATTTTAAAATGGTTGATAAGTTTGTTTTAAAATACAATTATATATATTCAAACATATCAAAACTTATAAATAATTAGATTTACTAATTATAAGTACACATTAATTATAAAATATAAAAATAAAAAAAAATATTGACGTTCGACTAAATTTTCCCTTAATAAATAATGTCTATGTTTGCAATATTAGAATTCTTGTTATTAATTTTGTTCCAGAACGTCAAAAGGTACCTTATTTCAAATTATATATTGTGTACATTGATAATATTATTAAATCTATTAGCCAATCGCGATCGATATAATTTTTTTCTAAAAGGTCCCTCCTTACCTGCTAAAGGCGTGCTACTCCTCTGTAGCAATAAATTGTCCAAAATTTTGGCAAGCAGCTTCCCCACTTTTTGGGAAAAAAAAAAACAGCGTTGAACTTCTTTGGGATAGCTACTCTCCCGAAGTTCTTTTCTCGTGCCTACTCAAAGCTCAAGTAAGGGCGTTTAAGTGAAAGTTTAAAACTCTTTTAATAACAAAAAAAATGTTAACTATCAAAAAATTGATAAGATTTATTATTAAATTATATTTTTATTTCAGTAACCCATTTAATTTAATTTATATTTGCCTTTAAAATATTATAAAAATATAAAAATTATAAAGAAGTTATTTAAATTATAATACTGTTATTATATTCACAATAAGTGATTTGATTTCTTTTAAAAATTTAATACACACATACTGCGGTTTCATTTTTATTTAAAGTGATGTGTGATTTTAGAGATATTTCTCGGCAAAAAATATGTCTACGTGCAAAAATATGCCTACGTGCTTCAAGAAAATGATGGAATGGTATTCGGTAGCCACAGAGACCATAAATTTGAACCTTCGGAATAATTCACCTCTCCCTCTGTTTCTCCCACTTTCTTTCTCTCTTTTGGATGCAAAGGGGATACAAATTTAGACTACCCCTTCAGACTTAAGCAAGCTAAGACGAGAAGCTTATAAGGGTCCAAAATTTGCGGATACAGTCAGTTTGCTTTCTACCCTGGTTCGTTAAACTTCTAGCCATTTTCAGATTTGGACGCTGCCGCTATCATTTATAATGTAAGTTTATTTTCTAAATTTTAGTTTTTTCAAATTCGAAGTATACATATATTACAATCTGCATATACTATAATATACAGTTTATACGTTCAGAGTTCATACGTTCATTTTTACAAGCTTTAAAAATTATTTCTGAATGCTCTTTCTTTAAATTGTCATTTTCAATAGATAAAATAGTAGGTTTTTCCTAACTCAGGCATGAAATGGCCCTCATTTCACGCTAGAAAGTAGCGTAGAAAATCGAGCATTTCAAACGTTTGGCAAAATTGTTTGTCCGAACAGGGAAAAAAGTCATTTTTCCCGCCTCCGGGGGGGCTTACCGCGAACAAAGGTTACTTTTTTTAATTTTTAAAATTTTTCAAAAAAATTTTTTTTTTAATTTTTTTCTCTGTTTTAAACTATTTTGTACGATTTCTGTGTACGATTTGAAACGCACAATCATATATCCAACTTTCTAACACCAAATGAGGGCTTTTCATGCCCTCGTTGACAAAAACACTGCCCTCGACTCCGACTCGTGCTGAATATCTCACCCTCGCTAGAAATAGCTCATTTTCTCCCCTTGTTGCACAATGTACTATTGTTAACGAATTTGAAATTTTATTAGTACGTTAAATTATTTAATGAAATAGTAGATTACATACCTAGACCAGTAAAATAAGAAATGTCTCAGATCACACGTAATTGTCGGCCGACGCTTCGCCTCGGCCGACAATTACGTGTGATCTGAGGCTTTCTTTTTTACCGGCCATGGTGTGTATACTATTTTTCTGCTCGACGTCGCCGGAAAGCGGCAACTTCGTTTCGCGCAGCGGCCAGAAAGTTGCCGCTTTCCGGCCGGAGGGCAGAAAAATTGTTTTGAAACACTTGTATTGTGGCCATGTTGAAGGAAAAAGTTTTTCAAGTCCTCGGGTTGCTGTCAAAAAGATTTTTTTATTTTTAGTAAATAAGAAAATTGTTGAGTGATGTGAACTCTGTTGGCATCAGCTTTGCTGGACTTGAAAGAATATCTTCAAAATTGTTGATGCACTGTGTAAGAGGCAAGACAAAATACAAATGAGAGTTTGCATGCACTTATTTGGAGAAAGTGACCAAAAGAAGTATTGGTGTCTAAAAAAAGAATTGAAATATCAATATGAAAAACTTTCTAGTGCATGCACAATTGTTCATGCACTATGTAAGAGGCAAGACACAAAATGCAAATGAGAGTTTGCATGCCCGTATTTGGAGAAAGTGTCCAAAAGAAGTGTTCGTCCAAGAAAAGGATTGAAATAGCAGTTGTAAATGCTGTTGCTGAATCCGCAGTCAAAAAAAGAATCACCAACCTTCAGAAACCTTTACTGAGAAAGCAGGAAGGAATGCAGTGTGGAGTTGGAAAATTTTAAACTGCCCAAGTAAAAAACCTTCAAAGTGTTTCTGTGAGAATCTTTAACCTTGATTTTCTCAAAATCAACTTTTTCTATTTTCAAAATATTCCTCGCAGAGAAATTTTCATTGGATCTAGCTAAAACTGTGCACGCAGGTTGATGAATATGTTTACACAAAAATTAAAGAGGCTTTTGTTCTTAAAATATATTTCAGTTTTTTATTGATAATTTTATTGTTAAAAATAGAATATTTTTTACCTTTATAATGTTTCACTGATTTAAAATGGTCTTAAAATAGTATTTTTCTGTTTAAAAACAAAAGCATTTGTAGTTGTAGTATTCGGTACTACGTATTATAGAATTTCAGTTTTAGTCGTAGCTTAACTTGTGTTCCATAGGAGACGTAAACCCATTTCTTGATTACTTATTAAAGCAAAACCCTTTCAAAATTGATTTAAATAAACTGAAAAGTTTTTTTCTTTATTTCTAAGTAACTAAAACATAGTTACATTTCTAAAAAAATAGAAAATAAAATAAAGAATTTTTTTTCATACTGAACCCTCCCCATAAAATTTTTTGTAAAGCAGCCTAATGAACAAATTCAGGTGCTTTGATTTTACATCTGTTAGATTTAGAACTTCCATCACTGATTAAATATACACAAAATTCTCCTTTTGAGGCTTCGACGATTAAAGCATAATTTAAGGGTCCGGTAGACAGGGTGAATGGGGGTATTTCGGGGCAAATTTATTTGAGTCCTACAGGTCGTATAAATGATCGGATCGCGATAAAAAAAATTAGGCGTAAATAGAATTAAATTCCGCGCGCATCATTTTTTCCGATTTTCGATAAATGACCTAATTAGCGAGAAATAAAATGATAAAGAAATTATCGCTATCAGCTGATCAACTAGACATCGATTTCGGTCTACCGGACCTTTAAAGCATCTTCCTTACTAATTACACCAATATTTTCAATCCGCTGAATCCAAATTCGATTTTTAGTTAAAATATTTTCAGTTTCATCCATTCTTTTAAAATATTTTGCTGCCCATTCATATATATATCCATAAGTCCAAGAGGGAAGTCAAGAGCAACTCCACTAGGTCTAATGCTGAGTGCATACAAACATCACTTGCTCGCTTGTACAATTCAATTAGCTTTTTGTCGTTCCTCAAATAACCAAAAAAGAGACTACATGTGAGCTATTGAATCTCCAACCATCCTTTACTCAGTAAGCTAAGCTCATCTTAGATCTAATGTGCACCCTTGAATTGTTTGTGTATAGGTGTAAGCATAGAAATGAACAACAAGAGAACAATTTATACAATGAAACTTTCTGACTAAAATAATAAGTCTTTTAGACTAGAAAATAATTGATTTTAAAATTGAAGAAATAAGTTGTTTCTACTAAAAAGGGACTTATTGAGAAAATATAATATATCTACAAATAAAGAAATTTTGTAGATTTAAGTTACCTTGTTAACAAGCACAAACCCTGTACGGCTACTTGCTGGCTTGAAAATCCAATGTGGCCCTCGTAGAAGGTTGCTCTCAAACAGATAGATCGTTCCCTGAGATCCTAATTGTGCACTCGGTGACTCTAACCTTGCACTCTATTCTTGATCGTCTGCGTACGAAAAATATGTTTGTACACACTTATGCACACAGAAATGAATAATATAAAGTTTTACAGGTTACCTCGTAATTGTCGGGCAAAAGTAAAAAAACTGGCAGCGTCCTGCTGCAGCTCAGCCACTTGCTTATTTGAAAATCGAAAACGTGGCTCAAAAAGATATTCGTCCCCTGAGATCCTCGGTGAAACTGTTGTTCGCAGCTCCGGTCCTCTAACTTTGATCGTCTGCGTCTGCGTGCGAGAAATGTGTTTGTACACATGTATAAACATATAGAAATGAATATGAATTGTATCGTCTGTAGCCTAGCCGTTTACTTAGTTGAACACACACGTGACTCAAAAAGAAAGGGTGTAAAATGGCGTGTGCGTCGGCAGATCAGACAAACTCCTACACGATGTGATCGTCTTTTTCTTCGCATACATGAAAACATTACTTTATAACCTAAAGGCTCTGGCACATAAGAGAGGAACACTGTTATTGTTCTGCAACTGATCTTAGATCATAAACTACGAAGTAGGAAAGATTGCAAAATCGAATAAATGCCTTGAAATATATTTTTATTCATTAATAAGTTAATAATTAGGTTGTCCAAAGCTAAACAAAGACGGAAATACAGAGTCACGGAAATTACTGACGGACTAACGCTTTACAAAAGGTTCTAACCGAAAGTGCTGACAGCGGTTTCGCCGAATAAAGCCCGCCGAATAACGCGCTACGAATAATGCTCGCCGAATAATGCCACGGCCGCGGTTTCGCCCCCGTATTTATAGGGCGAAATCCACCGAAAAATACAGAGGTGGGGTGTCCGAGTCACCCCCAACCGCGCCTCGCTGGCGCCGAATATTCTAATTAA
>UCOM01001919.1:0-33093 GCA_900474385.1 Ormyrus pomaceus
ATCCTCCCCCCTCCCCCGTTAAACCGCGAAACAAACAGCCGCTCGTCAGCCCGCAATCTCCCCCTCGAAAGTTCTCGCGTCACTCGCGCGCCAAAACGAACGTCTGGACGTTGGCCGCCGCTGCCGCGCAAATTTACGTCCTCGAGCCCGACAAATTAACGCGCGTACATACGCTTAGGCGATAAAGCGGCTGGCATTAGCATAAACCGGCGCTCTTTCGCTCTCCCCCTTTTTGCACCCACCGATAATATACCGACGTCGGTGCGCCTCTCCTCTCCTCTGCCTTTTTTCTTTTTTTTTTTTTTATTTTCGCCATCGCACGCGAGAGCGAGCATTATTCAAATTATCGAGCCGAGGGATATTAGGGTTAAGCAGCCCGAGAGCTTTGCAAGGTCTTTTTAGGCGGCCATTGAATAATGAGAGATCGAGAGTTCGATTTGGGCTACTTGATTGGATTTTTAAGCGGAAGTTTGCTTGCTTTTTGTTTTTTGAGAAAATCGCCGGGGATTTAAGGATCGTAAATAACGAAAAAGCTCGGCGAGTAGTGATGAAGATAAATTGTTTGTTTTGCGAGGCTTCAATTACATTATTTTGCATAATGACCGTAAAGATTATGTTTACGGCTTTTCAGCTGCTAAAGTCTCCGTCGTGAATTTACATCGAATGACATTCATGTTCTGCGGATGAGGTTTTCTTAATTTTTGTTAGAGTAATTCTTGGTGTCGATGTGCGGGAGAGAAATCTGTCGGGTTAGTTTTAAAAAAAGTGACTCCCATTTATCAAATACTAATTATCTTTGAGAGAAAATTAATTAATAAGCTTTTGAGTAATAATGAATTGTTCATAATGAATATAATGAACTTTGTACTTTAATTAATTATATGATGATATATTAAATATTCAGAATTATTAAATAATAATTAGTGATTGCTGATGTTAAAATGTCATTCTTATTATTTATTTTTAAAATCACTATAAAACAGTCAAATAATTATACGCTGCTGATGCTAATTACATGCTAATATAATTGCACTTTCCATAAAATAAAATTTCAAAGTAACGATATCTTTTTGTTTTTAAGATACACAGCATACTATATGCGCTATCTCTATTATAAACCCGACGATATTTTAAATAATCGCGTTTAAATTTTAAATCCCAGCAGCGAAAAGCGTTAAAAAACAAATCTATATAATAAATCTCCAGTTTTCCATTAAGATAAAAAAAAGGCCTCGTCCGCGTATCCAAAAATATATTCGTTACCTCAAGACAAGCAGCTCTTAACCCCCCCCGATGAAATTTCTCAGCTCTCTCCGCGCATCTAAAAATGCGAGAAACACCGTAAGTCTATTACCTCTCGGGGCCTCCTCTCGGCTCGCTCGAAAAAATCGCTCGGGCCCCGCGCGGCGATAAGCGTAATATGCAGCCGCCAGCGGTCAAGAGTCAACGGAGCTGCGCGCGAGAATCCTTGCCGCGGCTTACTTAATCTGTCGTCGACTCTTATAACTCTTTAAGGACAAGTTTATCGCCCAGCCACAGAGAGAGAGAGAGAGCCGAGGAACAGGTCGGGATAGAGAGAGATCCACACTTGTTGCCGCGCGTTTTTGCTCTTCTCCCCCCCTCCCCGCGGAGAAAAATTATTGGCTGCACCGCTGCCGGGAAATGCGACGGGGTACGCGCGTCTATCTGGTGTGCGTGCAAGTTTATTGAGATTTCGGTTTCTTTACTTTTTTTTTTCGGGGAGCGGGCGCTGCGGCTTATTTAAAACGACTGCGAGATAGTTCGAGTTTATGTCGGCCGAGTGTTCGGTTTATAAGCTCTCCAATTTAATTAATTAGATTAATAAAGTTAAAAATGCGAAGCTTCATTGAAGCCTTGTTAATGAGTCGTAATCGTGGCGCAGTTCTTTTATAAAATCGTACAAATTTACGTGAATGGGCGAATTATTTTAAGCACCTGGAAATAATAGAAATGATTTAACCCTCGGGGAACGAATTATAATTGTTTTACCTAAAAAGTTCTTCCTAAAATTCCGGATTCATAAATAAACGCGCAAACTTTAACGTTTCTGAAGCCCGAACTAATTAAACTAAATAGCGCTAAAAAAGAAGCTCCAAGCTGAAGCGAAACAAAGCCGCGTTCTCACACTCGGGCGCGCATATCGCGAGCATTTTTCTCGCGACGGCAGACCTTGAAATGTGGAACAATTAGGCTTCTCGCAGTACACTTTGCGCTCGATCCCATCTCTCTCTCTCTCCCTCTCTGGCAATTGGCTCCTATCCGACGAGGCGTGCAAAAAGCGCTTTATTATTTCTGCCCGAGGAGACGGCGCAAGTTTTGTGTCCGGCGCATGCAAAGTGGAGCAGATCGGCTCTGAATTCCGCGGAAAAAATCCGCGACGATAAAGTTTTACTGGCCTTTAAGGATATTTAGGCCGGGCGCGATTCTAATTCTCCGCGGCATTTCATTGATGTCGGTACGGGGGGGAAAAAGTTTTCGGTGCCGCGGTGCTTTGTTTTTTTTTTTTTTTTCCTCGAGGAGGTTGGAAAGTAGCGCGGTTTTGTCGATCATTGCGGCTGCCTGTTTTTGAGAGCGCCGTTTGCAGGTAATGAATTTTGATTATACGCGTTGATGGGGCGTTTGATTATTAGTGGCTCTTACCGTTAAGTAAACTCGTTCATAATTTGTGGCAAGTTTTAGCAGTGAATAGTGTGTAATTTATAATTTTCGCGATTTTGCACGTTTTGCGTCTCGCGAAGTAACGGTTGGCAATTAAGAAAAACTTTAAAGGGCGATGATTATTTGGTTCGCAGGGTAATATAATTTTATTTTTCCAGGTAAACTTGAATTATTTAAACAAAGTCACCTAAATACCTCGAGATAAACGACCTTCCTATCTTTCTTATCATAAAACTGTAATTATACTATAATTTAGCTACGATTTACAGGATAACTGTTTACAAGCAAACGCGAAAACAGACCAAAACAAAAATCGCACCCGAATCCCGCCTCGCCGATGCCCATTAATCTCCGATCTTCGCCAATATATATCCCCCCAATCGTGCTCGCTTAATTTTTAATTGTCCCCCGCCGCGCCGCGGGAAACCGTTAGATCGTCCCGATCGATCGCTCGGGAAGCATTCGTTGTCGGCCGCCTCGCGCGGAATCCGGCGCGAGAACAATCGCGTCTATCGAGCCGTCCGAGTCCGCGAAGTGGGCCAGCAGCCGCGAGTCGACGCCGAAGTCCGGATCTCGCGCCGATGTTTAATAAGCAGCGGTTTGCTCCGAATTTAGGGAAAAAAGCAGGCTGCGCCGATTTCACGCTCTTTAAAGCTTTGCGACCTTCTTTCCGGGCTGCTAAGGCCGCTTCGTATATATTTTTGTGGCTTTGGTTAATTTGGGGAAAAAGTGGAAGAGTTCGAAGCTGGTTTTCTATTAATAGGGTTTATGATGCATGTGTTTGCGTAAAGTAATACACTGCTCGCATCACGTAGTAAACCATAAAAAAATATTGTTCCGTCAGCGACCGATACAACTCGCACGTAAGAACGCCGCCAACAATATATTGCTCAATCAAAAAGATATCCACCGAAAACCATCCGTCTTCCGGTAAACGAGTCAAGACCCCAGCAGCACCTAAAACGTTCTCGCGACCTCCGTCGGCCTGGAGTCCTTGACCCTGCCCCCCCCCCCTCCCCCCCCCCCCCGCTCGTCATCGTCGCCGTGAGTGCACGCGGTTGGCGCGCACGTGCAGTGCGCGGAGCCTCCTCGCCGCGGGAATTTTCGTATTTACATTGAATGCGAGAGAGAGAGAGAGCCGAGAGAGGCCTTGTGCACTTCCGGGCAGGCGGAACACACGATCGAAGGGGGGAAGAAGCGAGCAAGAAGGATCGCCGCGAGTCTGTACATACGTATGAACAGAAGACGAGTAAGTAACGAGCCGCGGCTCAGACGTCGATCGGGCCCGCGACGACGGTCGTTCGCTTTTTCAGGACCCGCTAACGAGCTGCCTTCTTTCCGCGCGGTGTGCGCTTGACTTTTTAGGCGATCGTCGGGCCTCCTTCGAAATGGCGCCTCGAGTTATGCGGCATTTAAAGTGCACCGGGCTGTTTTATTCGTTCGTGGCGCGTCGAGACCAAGTGCAAATGATAAATGGCATACACTTTACTCCTCGTGAAAAACGTTGCCGTTTTAACGAATGCAAAACGTAACCTTGAGCCGTTTTATTGCGAAGAACTCGTCTAATACGTTGATCCAGCATATACTTCTCAATCTATTAAGAAACGCGTCATCTCCAATTGCGCGTTAAAGTAAATTCAAACGTACATCGCAAAAAATTGACCTCAATCGCAACGAAAATCTCCTCCACGCGCGAAAAGCCGTAATTTCTCTCTATTCGCGCGCACGAAGAACCTTCCTGCCTGCACCTTTTAAAAAAAACTCGCCGAGTTATGTCGCGCCGTAAAACCGGACGGCCCAGTCAAAAAGTGCGCCCGAACTAATGACCCTCTGCGATTGGCTTTTCAATAAACGAACCTCCGAGCTTTTACCTGTCGATAAACAATATCCGCACTTTCACGCCGCCGCCGCCGCCGCCGCCGCCGCGTTTCCCGAAAAATAAAAATTATTACCCGCGAGCGCGAGGTTTGGCGCTTTCGCTTCGAAAAAACTTTCGAAATTTCGAAAAAGGGGAGGGAGGATAAGTAATGGCCGATTGGGTTATTGTTCGCTTTGGGAAATTAAGCTCCCGCGTTAGAATGGCAGAACTTTCGCCTCGTGAATCGAAAGTGAACGAAAATGAATTTGATAGAACCGGATTGCGACTTCCTTTACAATGCGAGGCGATTTACGAGCGGGTATGGACAAGTGCGTAAAAGCAAGAGGGGAACTTTGCTGACGTCGATAAATTGAAAAAAAATAAATTTTACAGCTGCATTCCGCGCATTTATTTAGAGAATTTACAACAAATCGAATCTTTATTTAATAAATCATCGCGCTTCCAACGTATAATTCCAGAGAAACACCCCGCGACTCTTCGATCTTTACCCACCGGCCGAAAATAAGAAAACGATTATCAGATTACCAAGCTTCGGGAGATCGTTTTTCACGACGGCACGAAGCACCGTTGCCATTCGGAAGCGGAATTAATCCGCGCTCTCTCGGTGCGCGAACCTTTTTCCCACATCGCCAGCCGGCTTGGCAAAGGTCGCGTATACTTTATTGCCGCGGGGAGCCTCGACGCGGCGTGCGAATTTCGAAGCTCGAAAACCCGCATGTCGAGGCGCGCGTTTTTTCCTAATCTAAGTATATGTATACGCGCGTTTCCGAGGTGCATCGCGTCAGTTTTTCCGAAAGGACCTTTAAAACCGGTTCCTCTCGCGGCACCTTTTTTTTTTGTCGGCTTTATATATAACCATTCATCGCGACGACGTTATCTGGCCGGTGGGTGACGTGGCACTTTTGTAATAAGCTTTCTTTCGGCTGCCGCGCCGGGAGTTTTTTTTTTTCTTCGAGGCTTATAAGGGACAAATGGTACCTGCGATTAAAAATTACCGTTTGCTGCGTAACTGTCCGGAGTTTTTAGAGGCTTACGAGCGGTTAAAATGTTATTGTGATAGCTTTTGTGCCGATGATATCGAGTTAATTACAGATAAGTTAAATGATGTCTGTTTTAGAATGAAATTGTTGGCTTCATTTTTATGCAGCTGTTTAAAATGTAACGTTGCAGGCTTACGACTAACATAAATTCTCCTTACTCAGCTTCGACAAAAACAAAGCAGTCGAAAGCTCCGTAATCGAAACGCGGCAGAGCGAAAGCTCTCGCCTCGATAACGAACGACCTTAACCTTGCGGCTCTCTTACGCTTTTCCAGACGAATGCGAGGAGAGGGACTTGGGAGCCCCGTCCATCCATTAACGAGCGAATTGACTCTAATGGAGATCCGCTCGATCGGCATCGCCGTCCGGGGCACACAGCGTAATTGATCCGCGCGACTTTTGCACCGCAAGTGGAACGCGCGCGCGCCGCGTCCGCAGGAGCTTTCGAATATACATCTTTTCGCGGCCGATACGATTGTTAATTCGCGCCGTTCGCTTCGATCGGAGAAATCGGTTCGTTAAATTTGATGGGCAACGAGCGAATATTGATGAAGGGCGAGAGTTATCGCCAGACGCGGCAAACACCGGAGGCGTTTGGGTTTATTAATTAACGGAGCTCGGGATATATTTACAGGCTTTCTCGCTAATTGATTATTGCTCGCAATAATATGGTAATAATAATAGTAGTAATAATAGTAGATTCACCCGTCAGTCCTTATTGTTGAAGCTACACAAAACTTTTGGAAAGGGAAATGGGACATTAAATAACTAAATATAAAAGAGGCGTTATATGCGATTTTTATCTTGAATTATATTCCTTTCACTTTAAAAATTAGCATGCGGATAATGGGTCTCCTTTAACGAACCCATGAAAAGAATGAAAGGATCGAATTTTATTAATGATCGAAAATTTCTCCGCAATTTATTGCTGGTATTGACTTTCGTGTTTCTTTTAATCTCTGAATATAAATCAGAGTGCATATTTTTTTTACAAAAATGTTTCTTTATATAAACCGCGTGCGATTAAACTAATCGAATTGTATCAATTATGCGCATAATTGACAAGTGTGTTATGAGTGGTTTTCAAAATACACTACACCGTCATTTACAGATGTTAAAAAAACGACTTTAACCCTTTATTCGCTTTCCTTCCCAAACGGCCTACTTGACTATATCTCCTAAAATCCGCAGGCCAACTAACGATTTCCCGTTCTGATTGCAGGCCTGCTGAGAGTTGGTTGCCCCGAGGGTGCTCGAGACCGATCTGTGAGAGCAGCAGAAACGCAGGGAGAGAGGAATATAAAATTTTCGCCGCCGCCGGATGCGTTCGCCTCTAAACGGCCGGAGGAAGTCCCTCTCCTCTCCCTCCGACGTGTACATATAAAAAAAAAAAGAAAGGGAATGACGGCGACAAGGGAGGAGAGGCTTTGCGCGCCGACTAACGAGAAACTTTCGGATCGGAAAGCGCGCAAACTCGATTCGAACGATGCTGGAAAGCTGAGGGCAGAATACCAATGTCTACAGACTGTAGGGGACACGGCGAGGATGTCTTGGCTTCAAGTGCTCTTCGAAGAAGAATCTAATTTATGATGTTGATGATGATAATGATGATGATATTGTAATTGAAATTAAGACACTGCAGAGTCTGCGGTGTATTCTATACGATGGAGTTAATGGTTTAGATTTTGAATACATTCTACAGTTTGTATAATCGCTCTTCCTTCATTCAATTTGTAAAAAAAAAGAGATACGTTTTAAATTATTTACTCTCATAATTACCCTGCAAGTTTCCGATAATTTCCGATATTATCGCTAGAATCTAGCTAGATTTGGACATTTTAACTGGATTCTAGCGATATGTTATCGGAAACTTGCTACCAGGATATTAATCATTATATTCGAGATTGTGCGAGACTTTTTTGTATATTTGATTTAAACTTATGATGACTTTGTACGTAGAAAAATGAAGAGAATCAATTTTTGAACCCTTTTATTGTTCCTTGACTGATGAAACGACATTATGATCTTATCGGATTTATATAATAATTCTAATAATCAAACAAGACTTTAAATATTACTGATTAAGCTGCGAAAACTCGTAGCAGGTTAAAGAACTTTTTAACAATATTGCAAAAGCTTAGACGCATGAACAATCAATTAATCGCCAAAAAAACTTTAGATCCTTTTACGCATAATTAAAAGAGACTGTTTCACCAGATTCCACGCGAAATAATCGTTTAAAAAATCGTTCGAGCGACTAACAAGGTAACTTTCTTTCTGATAAAACTGCCTTCGGTAGAGAGAGTTTTTAAAGATTTACCTACATTAAGATCTCTTCAGCCACACAAAACAAAGTTTCGGAAGAGTTCCAAAAACATTTCCCGCTGTGTGGAAGTGTGTTCAACACTCGCGCTATAATATTATATATGTAATAACGTAAATAAATCGCACACCCTTTGTATTGTGATAAGTTGCGCTCATTTGTCGAACTGTTAAAGAAACAATTGAAAACTGAATAATATTAAGATTATAACAGCCTCGAAGTCTAACAATTGAGCATTAAATATACTCTTCGAATCGCTGTGATTTTCACAGAACAAAAGATCGATTAATTAACTTTGTAATTTAAGTGCGTATTTATAACTATTACACGCGTAGATTATTTCAGATTATTTCGATATACCTATATGATATACTATTGAAAAACTACATTTTTAAGGATAAGTTTATGAAATGTATCTCCCAGCTAAAACTTTATGCTACTTTTGAAATCTCAATGACAGTTTTAGTTTTGAAAAAATATCAATTTTTGTTATTTACTTTACTGTGATTTTCACGAAATAAAGCAATTCATTAATTTAATTTGCCCAAGTGTATATTTATAATGATTATATGTATAGTTTATTTCAAATATTTGCGCAACACTTATCGATGAAATTTTATAAAATTATTTTACAGTTGCATTTAATTTATTAATTAATATTCAGTATAGTTGAGGTTGGAAACGACAACTTATAATCTTTCAAACAATAGACTTGCTTTTGTGAAATATATTTTTTATTTATTGTTATAAGTTGTCTTCTGTATAGTAACGATTTATGCGTTATAGTGTTAAGAATTATATTATTATTTTATGTGGTTCCAAG
This sequence comes from Ormyrus pomaceus, assembly GCA_900474385.1. Classification (NCBI taxonomy): domain Eukaryota; kingdom Metazoa; phylum Arthropoda; class Insecta; order Hymenoptera; family Ormyridae; genus Ormyrus; species Ormyrus pomaceus. Next base: position 8,744 of record UCOM01001919.1, read on the forward strand.
AATGCCAAGTTTTTTTTTTGACAAACAAACCTATATTATGCGAGATTATTATTATGTGAGAATTTGCGTGAGTGATTATAAGTACGATCAGCAACTGGACACAAGTGTAATATATTAAAAGAAACCTTGTTGAAAATTTTCTAAACTGTCAAACTAGAATTTTTTATTCCACTCTTTGAACAATTACAATGTTTTACATTTTTCAATTTTTTTTTCCTAAAAACGCCAATTTTATTTCCGCAAAGCGAAAATTTTCAATATAGGTATTACAAAATCCGTATAGAAGAATATAAAGAAGTAAATAAAAATATACAGTCTTCCTTAAGCAAGACGAAACTTTGCTTTATCTATTCTAAAAACGATAAAATATAGAGTAGCTGCGAGTAGCAAAAGCGACAAACATCAAGTCGGACAGCGTAAAAATATGCAAGAAAGTTTTCGTTAATTGAGAAACGAAATAACAGTTTCTTAGCATTTATGGAACTTCGACATAGTGGCAGGGAAACTCGGCGAGATATAACAATGTGTAACTCTACTTGCAGCGCTGATTGTTTCAGTCGCTTCTCATTCTCGTTTTTGTTTCTACTTTGTTCGCTCAGCTCGAAGACTGGAAACTGATTACTTCCATCTTGTACATTATGCTATTATTAATGTTATTATTCCAACGACCGTCACTTTAGTATCCAGCGATTTCGTTCGTTAGTTATAAGCGATACACGATAATGAGTATCTCCTCTGCATTGTAATGATTCATAATACTAACGAGAACTGACTGTAACTTCTATTATAAAATAAAAACATATTCTATCAGCAGAAAATATATGCATCTATTTTTTATTCTTGTTTCTTTAGAATTAATAATAATGATGAATCTGTATTAACTTAATTGTGATTTTTTTAGAAAAAAATCGAAGAGGTTTTGTATAAAAAAATCGTTTATTTTAGTTTTTTCCTAATTTATAAAGAATCTACTTATTTACAGTGCTATAAAATATGACCTACAATCTAAATTTAAAAGTTCACTCAAAAGGTTGAACTCAAATCAATTTGAACATAAAAATTTTTATACGGAACTAATTTTAATGTCTAAATATTGATTTATATATAAACATCTACCATCTTGAAAATAAATCATTTGAGTGTAGAATAATTTTCAAAAGTAAAACTGCAAAAAAACTGTTCGAGATATCTAAAATACATATTATACATTATCACTCTTCTTCAGATGTAGCAGCCGCTTCTGCTTCTTCTTCATTATCTTCTTCTGAACCAGATTTTGATTCTTCATCGTCAGAATCTTTAAGTGCTCGACTTTTATGTTTGGTCCTTCCAGCTTCAAAATCAGAACCTTCTTCATCAGATGAATAAATATTTGAAGCTACTGAAATTAAAAAATTATAATTTATGTATACAAAACGAAATTTATGTAAACCAAAAAATAATATTCTTGAAAATTAAATATCTTACATTTCGAGACACCACCTGCCGGTTTTTTATATTTATTCTTAATTGCAGCAAGGGAAATCGCGTTTTCATCATCAGATGCTTCATCGTGGTAGGGATCATTTCCATAACTGGCCGAAGCCCGATTAGATCCTCTACCACCACTACTGGGCTTTTTCGTTTTTGACTGTGCCCGCATCGCCATTCGAAGTTTCTCTTCTTCTTTCTAAAAATTATTTGTCAAAATTTAATTGTATGGCTAGTGAATAAAATAAAATGTAAACAAATAAAAATACTTACTTTGATCATCTCATATTTATTTTGATCGGGGTTCATTCCCACGTGAGATAATACTTTAATACCCGATGTCTTTTGAGATCGATCGGCAAGAGACATTGTCATTTTTCTATGAGTAAATGATTCCGTCGAGTGAGGACGGAAGGTGAGTTTCGTTCTAAATACCGCTTGTCCTTGAAGACCTGTACCTTGCCTAATGTACAGATGATTATGGTCTCCTTGGAGCGGTTGTTTGTAAACGTCGAAGATTTCAGATCCCAAATGAAGCGACAAACTTCCGTCGGACCATTTAACGAACCTGGCGTTGCTTTCTTTTTTTAATTTTCCGTCATCATCAAAAATTTCTCTCCACCTAAAAAAAATGGTTGAATTAACTTTCATTTATTTTTTACATATTAAAAAACAGGAGATTGTAATAATACTATACCTTATTGTATTCTCCACTTTTAATTTTAATCTTGCTCGACCTTCTTCGTCAAGAGTTTCTTCCTCATCGATTTCATCCTCGTAAGTTTCAGGATCAAATGGTCTTGTCTCTACAGACAAGAAATTAGGAAGTTTAACAAAATGGATTTCACGGCCTAGATCAGTGGTAATTTTAGGAATTTCTACGTCAATTCTTGTTTCTGGAGGTGGCTCAGGTTCCTCTTCTTTCTCTTTTTCTTCATCCTGTAAAATTGAATAAGATAAAATTATCTACTATTTATACAAAAATTCATATTTTAATTACTTATATACCGCAACTTACAATTTCTTTTACAACTCTTTCTTCAGATTTAGCTCTACTTCTACTTCGACTTCTGCTTCTACTCCTACTCCTACTCCTGCTCCTGCTTCTACTTCTGCTTCTACTTCTACTTCGACTTTTTCTTTCCGTAACTTCCTCTGCTTTTTTTTCCTCTTCTTTGTCATCGTCATCATCTGTACTAATGTCACTTGCATCTCCAAACAGAGCATCAGCAGTAGGCTGTTCTGCTGTTCCTTCTGCAACCCTTGCGATTTCATCATCAGGCTCAGAATCAGAGTCAATTAAATGATGTTTTTTCTTTTTGATTGTCTCATCTTCAGAACCAGAGTCTATTCTAGTTTTAGCTGGAGTATCATCTAAAATTATAAAAAGATGAAATTAGTTCAATGCGAAAGATTGAATTTATGAATAATGCGAAATTGAAACTTGCCTTTAGGACTGGCGCTCTTCCTAGAGCCACTGCCAGATCTGGATCTTTTACTAGCTGGCGAGCCACTCCTTGAGCGGTTCCTCTTTCTCGATCCAGCAGACGATGACCTTCGGCTTCCCTGGCTTCCAGAGCGGCCAGATCTTTTACTCGTCTGACTACCAGATCTTTTGCTAGTTTGACTGCCGGACCTTTTGCTCGTTTGACTGCCGGACCTTTTGCTAGCCTGGCTACCCGAGCGTCTACTATTCTGGCTTTCCGAGCGTCTGCTAACGTGACTCCCGGAACGCCTGCTGGTTTGACTCCCGGAGCGCCTGCTAACGTGACTCCCGGAGCGCCCGCTAACATGACTCCCGGAACGTCTGCTAACATGACTCCCGGAACGTCTACTTGCTGCACTCCCGGAACGTCTACTTGCTGGACTCCCGGAATGTCTACTTGCAGGACTCCCGGAACGTCTACTTGCCGGACTCCGGGAACGTCTACTTGCCGGACTAGCAGAGCGTTTGCTCGCTGCACTACCTGACCTATGGCTCGACTGGCTGCCCGATCTGTTGCTAGCTTGGCTAGCTGAGCGCTGACTTGCGCGAGAAGTTTGACTGCCAGATCTACGACTGGCGTGCGATGTCAGACTTCCTGAACGCTTGCTTGAACGCGAGGCTCGACTACTCGATCTTCTCACACCTTGACTATCTGCTGCAGCTTTCTCTGGTCTGAAAATTACAATTGCTTTTTAATTATAATTGTGTTTGAGAAAGTTCAGTCTGGGTTAGAAAGCGGGTGAATTATGAAAAAAAAAAAAAAAAAAATTTACTTTTTCTTTTGAAAAAAAAAAAATCTAATTTGAAGGCTGAGCTGCTGTTACGATTGATATTATGATACTAAAACGAAGTACAGAGCCAAAACGACAATAACCTTGTTTTTCTTTTGATTAGACTAGAGCCGTGTCACGATCTACATATTAAGAAAATTGTTTGACTTCTTTTTGGAAAATAAATGTCAAAAATTTTTTGTAATATCTTGAAAAACTTCTTAAAATATGAAAACATAACTAACCTTTCTGGAGAAGCTGAAGGAGAACGAGACCTTCCTGAAGCAGCACTTCCTGAAGCACCAGAATGAACTGATCCACTTCTCGACCTTCGAGATCCAGACCGTTGAGATTGAGGGCTGTCAGGTCTTTCATCTCGTGGGGTTTTAGGGCTTCCAGGAGTTTTGCTTTTAGATCTTGTAGATTTCTGTGACTGAGGACTAGCGCTGCGACTTGATCCTGATGATGCTGAACCACTTTCAGAATCTGATCCTGTGGGATTAATTAGAAATATTTTTACAGACAATATAGCTGAAGTTCAGTAAAAAAAAGAAATTTTAGTAAGTTTCTATTAATTTTTTTTTTTTATTCAATCCATATGCTTTACATACTAACAAAAGTATTTTCTAACTAATATTAAATTAAAACACTTACCAGACTCGCCACTGGAGTCACGATTCGGTGGCATTGTAATATTATGTCAATTATATTCTTTTCGGCACTAAAAATCTGATTAGTTTATTTCTAGGTTAGGTCATACTTTTCTCCTAACGCAACCGTTGTTCACGTTGAAACTTGCTGCTTTGGAAGCACACAATGCTATGGCAAATGCTGAATGCGGCCGGTCGGTGTGCCCGCCGCCCGGTGCCGTGCTACGATCACGACACCACGCTTGGAACGGTGTAAAGTGAAATTACAGAACTATTCAACAATGATATACTGACACGGTAGATGGCACTGATGGCAGAGTATAAATTTGTTTTAATTCAATAATATTAATTAATTGAATATTTGAGAGAAATCAAGTAAAGTAAACTACCTAAAAATTAGTTATTAATTCTAATAAAAATAATAGTTGCAAATCTCTATAGAAATAACAGTTTGAGTTAAAAAAAAATTATTAAACCATGAACTATAGACCATATACCGAGTTTCGGGTTATTGTAATTCAGAATTTTTCTTTATTTGCAGTAATTTCAAATTAATAAACCACAAAAAAAGATTTTCTGCAAACTTGTGCATTGATTTATTTCAAATTTTATTTATTTATATAAATATCAAAACTAGATATTTTATCATATTGTTTTGTAAGTAAATTATCGTGAGTATCACATATTAGCTCTTCTTGTTCTCGTATAACAAAACTTTCTTTTCTATAATTATATATTAATTATTATTGTAATCTTAAATTATTATGAACAAAAATTTCAGTAGATGGCTCTACCTACTTCGGATGCGCGAGCAAAATCTCACGGTGTTGGGCAGCGCAGTCGCGGATTCACTGCTCGTATACACAGTTACTATCGCAGGCACCAACATGGCGGACTGCAAGGGTACGTTTAGTGCTTCCTTTCCATCATCCTGAAACTCGAACCTCGAACAGTTCTTCTGAATATTTCCAGCTGTACATCACCCCCAGCTCCAAATCTTCTGAGATTAGACGGTTTACGTTGTACGACTGCATGCCTCCGCGAAAAAACCTTTCCCAGAATGTGCTAGTGAAAGAGAGAGAGAAAGAGAATGTGCAAACCGCGATTGATTCACGAGTTTCAGAAAAAAATTAGATATTGATGTTTAATTTTTGTTTTAGAATCTAAAGAACCCGATGAGATGGAGAGCAGCCGGCCTCAAACTACTGGCGAGTCTTCTGCTAACGGTTAGTTGTCTCGTGGCTTTGATGCTTTGAATTAAGATTTTAAAGTTTTCATGCTTTTTGTTTGTTTTGGAGTTTAATGCAAATGTGCTAAAATTGAGTGTACAGATGAAGCAGAGGTGCTGGTTAACAGGAGGGATTCCAATAATTCACCTGTGACTACTGATCGTCAGAGTAGTGATTCTGAGTGCATAGGTACTAATTAACACTGCTTATGCTCCCCAAAATTACTTGTTGATATGAAATAAAGCAACAATTAAAGTTTGCTTCAGATTTGGTTTCAGTTCTCCCTTTGCCTATGCACATATTGCTGGTATTAAGTTTGAAAAGCTTAACATTTATTATAATCAATTTTTATTTCCTTGTTTATTAATTGTTTTGACAAGTTTTGCAAAAGTATTAGGTTTCGATTGTAGAATGCTTTGAATTAAAAACATGCTCTTTTTCTGAATTTTATAATTAATTTTGAAATTTTTATTTCAGAAAGCAGTGATTTATCAGATGCAGAACCATCTTACAAATCATCAGAATCAAAAAAGGATTCTACAAAAGGTAAATTGATACTTCAAAAAAATTAAAAGTTTAATATTAGCTTACAAATTCACATAATTGCCCATGTACGATAATGTGACTTCTTAACAATGTATAGAAACTCATGAAGCAAATTCTAGAATTAAAAGAATTGTTCATGCTACATTTGAGTACATAGGTCCGTAATTACAGTTTTACTTATTTTCATCATCAAATACTCTTTGAAAAATTATTTCATCTCCGATATTTAGTTACTATATATCTTTAACTATAAAATGTAAAGATGTTGTGATTAAATGAATTATCTATTTTTTATTTCAGCTACAAAATTATCAATTCAAAAATCCAGTTTAAGTTTTGGTACAAACTCTTCAGACTCTAGTAGTAGTAAACCAAAATCCTCACTGCTAAGGCCATCTCAATTAAATGCAGTATCCTCACTGACTACTAAAAGTGTTCTTCAACCACCTCGACTTCAAAATCCCTTTTGTAAAGCAAAAAATGACCTCGAAGAAAATGTATCGAGCACAACATCTGAAAACAGCAAAGATCACACTCCAAAAGATACCGAAAATGAAGAAAAAAATAAAGAAGAAAAAGAGAAATTAAAAGAACCACCGAAATTCTTGGCGCTGAGCAAAAGCACAAACGCTAAAGAGAACGAAAATAGTATAAACAACTCAGTAACTGCAAGTACATCCACACCAAGTTTCGTTTTTGGTCAAAATCTAAAAGAACGTATTGCTAATGCGCACGATGCGGATAATTCAAATTCTTCGGACAAGGAGGAGACCAAACAGGAGTCAAGTAATGAGAACGGTTCCTCGGACATGATGTTCACGAATGCTGCAGCTGTTTGTAAAAGTACAACAAAGCCTAGCCTTTCGTTAACCGAAGCCGCGCATGAAATGGAAGAAGCTAGTCGCGCTAACAAGAGGAAATACAGTGAAGTGACATTGTTAACTGGTGAAGAAGATGAATTGAACGTTTTACAAATTAACTGCAAACTTTTTGCATTTGATAAAGTAAGTTTACAGCAGTGTGCACCAACCAATTTTTAATTTATTTATAATTTAGGAGGTTTGCTGCAATATGAGCTAAATATGGCTCATCCATTTTTGAAATATTTGTTAATTATCTCTAAGTATTTATTTAAAAATGAAATAGTTATTTGGATTATTATTAATTTTAATTTTACCAATTACAAATTCAAAAAATTTGTATGTAAAATTTGTACATGAAATTTATTACCTATAAAATCAATTGAAATTTATAAATATCTAATCTATACGCTGGTCAACAGTCAAAATAAACTTTTTTTTAATATTTCTTGCTAATCTAAAAAAATGCATATTTCTTATTTTTAATAAAAAATCTGTTTTTTATTCAAAGTAACACTTTCTAAACGAATATTCTTTAAAACTTCAGGCAAGCAGCGGTTGGCAGGAGCGAGGTCGGGGCTCGCTTCGACTGAATGACAAGGATGACGAATCGCGACTCGTAGGACGAGCCGCAGGCACTCAAAGACTGGTACTCAACACTAAAGTATGGCCAGGAATGACAGTAGAGCGCGCTGGACCCAAGTCCCTACGACTGACGGCTATGGATGTCCAGGGCGATATCAGGATCTTTGTCGTGCAGGCCGCACAAAAGGAGGTCGAGCAGTTGCACAACCTCCTAATGCAGCGACTAAAACGAGCCCAGGAACGCCAACCAAAGAAGCAAGCCTCTGAACACTGACCACTGCTACTCGACTCGCTCGAGCTGTTGAACGCCGCTTCTGCGTTACTTTTTCTTCGTCGCGTGCTCTTACGACGCGACGTGATTCGAGAAGGACGCTCCGATGCTTCTCTGCTCTATTGCACTTTGCTTGAGTGAATCATCACTGGGCGGTCTTTACTACAAGCAAATTGCGACCTCGGTGCTTGCAATATTGTTTTGTTAATATTAACTGCATTGGTCTCTTTTATAAAATTATTCTTTAGCAATTACATTCTAAATTTTTTATTTCGTATACATTATCGAGCATTTTTTTCTAATAAGAACTCTAAATTTCCATTATTTTTAAAATAAATTATTTTTCAAAATATTAATAAAATCCTTTTAAATGTAAACTTTTCTACGATAGGGTTTGTTGACATATGGTGTAATAAATTACATAAAATCATAAGTTCAAACTTGCCCTATTTCAATAGGCATGCACTTACGTGATTTTAAAAGATAATACGTTACTTTAAAAGCTAATACGTCAATGAATAATCGGAGCGTCTTAAACAAGACATCAAAATGTAATTCACAAACAAAAGACTCCTTTAGAGTGAATTAACTGGCCTGTAAAATAGAAATGGCGACTATCTTATTTAAAGAAGAAACATTTATAGAAGTTGTAAGGCACTCGTGTTACTTTGTATCGAGAGAAGGTAAATAAGAAGATAAATAGAAGATGCAAGTTTTATAGCGAATCGAAGTCGAAATTTTTTATTTATTAATTTTTTTTTCTAATTGCATTAGCCTTTTTCTAATCATTCCTGTGAAAGAGACTCGAAAAAAATATCCATGAAAAATAAAGCTGCTGCAAGACCTGTGTTTAAAAAATTCGTTTTTTGAGTCGATTTACAAAAAATAACAACAGTTTTTTACATTACTTACAAGCAACTATAAATATAAAATTGTGTAAATGTTTACGTTAATAAAAGAGAGATACGATAAATAATTATACTTTAAAAATCATTAATATTATTTTGAAATGATAAAATACGTAATGCGTAAATCTTGTAAGGAATCAGCACTTACAAAAAGAAAATACTTACATGAGAGGTAGTATGAATGTGCGGATAAATGAGCGAAGCTAGATAGAGATTTTTTGAATAATAAATAAAAATAGAATAACAAATTGAAGCTAGAAATTAACAATTGAAAACTAGAAAGAACAGGGAGAAATCGTGCTGATTCAAGTCATGTTTCTCTTGGCACTTTTTTTATTGCACTAAAGTTTGTTTTTTTTATTACGAAAGTATACGACTTTGATTAGGTTGAATTTATCTGAAGCAACAACGAATCTTTCACTAAAATATTGTTCAACTATTAGCTGTAAATAAAATCTCGATCTAGTAAAAACAGAGAAGATTAAATTATTTAGCAAATCCTCCTTTGGTTTTAACTAACGTGAATAAAAGCGATTTTATTATTTTATTTATTAAAATTTTTATTATTCCAGCAAATCTACCAATATCATCAAGTATAGGAAAATGAAATTTAAGATCATTTGATAAACTCCCACTTCGATGAGTGAGCTTGACTTTGCGAAATCTAGATTGTTGTGCATTACTGGCAAAAAAGAAAATTCTCAAAACAGTCAATACTGCGATACCACCAAAATGCCTATATAATCCTTAAAGCCTGTAAGCCTGAGTGTAAAATCCCAAAAAACCGTCTCCTACCCAGCGTCCCGAGCGTCGATCGAAACTCTGAAGACGAAACAACAACAGTACAGGGTATAGGCGATCGAAAAAGCTGCGGCTTGCAAGCTCAGCCAGCAGGTGTCTCCGTGCGCGCTCGCGTTCGAAACTCGGCGCGAGCGCGGCTCTTTTATTTATAGAAAGCGGGCCGCGCGCGCGGCTCGGAAAAGCGCCCGAGCGTCGGCCCGAGTCAATGAAAAGCAGCCGCGTTGTTTGTACACTTGGTGCTCTCGGCTCTCGTGAGCGTCTTCGGCTATTTTTAGGGGACGAGGCGAATCAGCCAGCGGACATCTGGCGGCTAACTCGTCTTCGGCGAGCGGCTCCTCCCGCCGCCAGCACGACGACGCCGAGGAGCAGGAGGAGGAGGCAGCGGCGCGCCCGCGACGCGGCATCTTCTACAAGATGTTCGCCGCGGGCTCGCGCGCGGCCTCCAGGGACCGGGAGCTCCAGCCGCTCGTCAGGCCCACGCCGCCCAGAGAGGCCAAGACCGAAGTTAAGGGCAGGCCCACCGGCGCCAAGGGATACGTTTATAGGTGAGCGACAAGTGCCAGGGGGGAACTCCTCGGAGCTTTTGCACTCTCGGTACGTCTGCACCGAGAGCCGCTAAAACTAGTTGCTAGCTGTTGCTTAGTCGCGAGGGACTGTATAGGATGAGCTTTTGAATTTTCTGCATCAATTGTGAAAGAAACGATATAATCTAACGTTAATAGAAACTTCATTCAAGTATAGCTTTTTAGTATATATGCAATAGAACGTATTTTTGTAAAAGGAGGGTAAGTAATACAGTTTTATTTAGTTTAAAGAAATGTTTTTGTTTTGAAGCTTTGTAAAATATAGTGTAGTCAAAACAAAGTATTACATTGAGAAGCTATAAAAGTTCTGATACTTTTTATCTATAAAATTGTGGTCCAATCATTTAGTCTGCTAAAATATAGATTTAAGGTAAATTTAACTGGATATAACAGGTATGATTTAGTCTAAAAGTGACGGTCGCTATAAAGTTTCATCATTCTTTTTATTTTATTTAATATCTTACACTTATTTATAGGTCATATATCTGTTGTATATTCTTAACTATTTATATATTCCTGTTGTTTTGAAAAGTTAATAAAAACCCCGAATTTACGTCTTTACAAAGATGTCATAAAACTTTTATCACTTTTTTTCACAGAAAACATGAAGCTCTACGTGCCGCGCTGCGAATCTAGCCTTTGGAAATTTTCGATGATTTCATGTGCTTGACCAAATAGACTAATATAGACTCGTACGTGTTTAATAAATAGGTCACTAAAATATTTCAATTTCGTCCAAGGCGCGAACAGCAATGTTTTAACAATCGTCGCCGGTATTCAGTCGGAAAAAAATGAGTTTGCTCGAGTTTACCCAATAATTCTCGAGACTTCAAAGTCCTGGCGGCTTTTGGATTTCGCCAAACTCTCCGGCATCGAGGAAAAGAGAGGAACACTATAAATTCCCGTGGAATTCGCTGGAGTCGATTGAGCAAATAAACTCGGCCGGGCCGATAGCCCCGAACCTCCGTATTTTAAGTGGTTCTGTTAACATTTCGCAAACCGTAAATAACGTAACTGCTGAACTGGAGAAAAAATTGTAGAATCGAATTTTTAGTCCTTGATATTTTAATTTTATTAACAACTTTGAATAATTATTAATACTTTACTTTTTTATAGAAGAGATTTAACGTAAATATTACAAGGTCAAAATTGTTATTAATATCATTTGGACAAATAAAGTTTTAGAAAATAAAATAAATTTTCATTCGATTTTAATACTCTATCTTTTCTTTACTGTTTTTACTAACTTCAAAATCATAATGCACTATATGTAGCAAGTGCATAAAACTGTAATAGAATTCAGCCCAGTATAAAAAAAATCCCGTTTCCCTACTCCTTTTCAAGCACCTTATAAACCAATAAAACTAAGGAAAAAAAAAGAAAAAAAGCAGCTTGTAACAAAATTCCTCCGTCCCCAGGACACGCATCCCGTCGCCGGTGAACCCGGAGGACCTGCCGCCGGTATCGACATCCACGGGCCACTCGTACGTCTACCGGACGAGAGTCCCGCGGCGCGACATCGTCGACAGCGACGCCGCCAGCCTCGGGAACCCGATAACGCGGCGCCGCGGCGCCGTCAAGCACAACAAGGTCCACGTCATCCGCGGCCACAAGCTCGTCGCCAAGTTCTTCCGGCAGCCGACCTTCTGCGCCTTCTGCAAGGACTTCCTGTGGTGAGGCTCTCCATTGATCTGCCTCGGCGAACTGTTATATCGAAAAGATCGTGTGCGCGCGCTCTCCGTTTTTGAGGTTTACTTATAGAACGGTTTTAGTAAAGGCAGATGGGACGAGATCCCAACTCGGACGAAATCCGCTCCAGAATTTTCGATCTCGTCTGGCCTTAATACCTTTGTACGTTAAAATAAGTAATATTCGGTTATAAATATCGAGTCCGCGGACTCGGGCTCTTGAAACGCTTTTATGTTTATTACTTGATTTTGCAAAATTTTAGTAATTACAAGGGTAAAAATCGAAAGTTCAGTAATTGCAAAGTTAATATTTACGCGCGCTAAATGAATTAATTTGACAAAAAAATGATTGCGCAAATAATTTGTTTCAGGGGCTTCGGAAAGCAAGGATATCAATGCCAAGGTACAGTTTGTTCATCGCCATTAAATAGTTAATAAAATTTATATTTTCGCTCATGATTGATCATTTATTTTTAGCGTGCCAGACTGCGGTTCACAAGAAGTGCCACAATAAACTACTCACCAAGTGTCCTGAAAGTGGAAGAGAATCCGAAAGTACAATTGTAAGAAATATTCGACTAACTTTGCACCCCCTTTTTGAAGGCTGCTAGTTTTTTTTTATTGTTAAGGAGTTTAGTTTAGAATGGGCAAAAATCCCACCTTACATGTTATTCTCACGAAAACGTAAATAATATTGTTTGGACGTTTTAAACATAAGTTAGTAATTAGAAAAATGCTGTGCAAATTTCGTAATAATCGCTAAAACGATTACAGTTAATATTTATTACACGAAGAAAAATTTTCTAGTGATATGACAATGGTGCATTCTATTCTAATTTGATCACAGATTGTAAAAATTTAAATAATCACCATGTTTGTAGTCAATTTTACAAGTCTAAATATAAAAATTTATCATTGACCTAGATTTTTATAGTCTCTGCGATCAAATTAAACGTGCACTTATATTGTAATTTTTATCTAGAAAATTTTTCTCCGCGTACGCGAACACTTGGACACACTTCGTAAAAAATGTGAAAGATGCTCTTACAAATGCACCGAAGCTTCGTAAAAACATATTATTTAAGCACTTCTTAAGCAACTAACTGCGGTGAGAATATCTTTAGAATTCAAGCTTTTTCTTCTGTCTCAATTTTTCTTTGAATCGAGGCAACTGGGTCAACTTCTTTCTTTTTACAAGATCATTCCTCTTAAACCTTCCTCAATTAAATTACACTCCCGAATCCACAATAAAAAAAGAAACAAAAGGCCATCACCTGCTCCCTTTCAAAATAACGGTCCAAAAACCTCGCTGATAAAATCGACGTCCCCCGAAAACTAAAAGCAACCTCTCCCCTCCCACGAAACTCGCTCATAATCCTACCGAAGATCTTTCCCCGATATTGCGCGGCGGCAATATTCTCTGACTAATGGGCTCTATTAATAAATCCCGAGGCTCGCACGCGAGGCAATTAATCATAAAGAAAATTCGCGGTAGATCATTAGATCCCAGAAAGACCAAGCGAAACGACGAGAAAAGCGCAGCCGCGACAAAAGCAGCGGCCGCGATTTCGCCATCGCCGATCGGCCTAAGTGGCGGCGCGCACAGAGCCGTCACTGTGCCGCCGCGAGAGCGGCGCATTGTCGAGTGTACAAGGGGCGCGTGATCCGCGGAATTCCTTGGCACGAGACGCGCGGAAGCTTCAATTGAGTGCGAGGGGGGAGATTTTTCCGCGATTCGATATCGAGGAGCGATTCGCGAGGAGAGGGAATAGACGAGGCGATTGAGGGAGGCTTTGTCGAGTGGCAGCGGTGTTTGTTTGGGTTGATGGTCGGGAGAATAAGGTTGATTGATGAACTGATAAGATTGAGGGGTTCTTGTAGTATTAAGAGTACTTTTTCATTTGTTTTTTGTTCATTTAGGTATAGAGAGAAATTGAGTTAGTTGCAGATTAATTAAGAGTTGGATTATTTGATCAGAAAATCATAATTTTTAGTGCAATATGCTGCGGAATTTATTTCATTATTTACACTAAAATGTATTAACAGAAATGAAAACATTAATTAACAAACTATCTGTCAGAAATTGTATCAATTACCCAGTAAATTTTAAACTTTTAGTCAGCATTTGTCAATTACTGCACCTCGGCGCTACTGTAAGTGTCAATCATTTTGTAAACTTCTTGCAGTACTTGAGAGAGAGGTTCAAAGTCGACGTTCCACATCGGTTTCGACCGCACACATTTGTGTCCCCGACATTCTGCGACCACTGCGGTTCCATGCTTTATGGACTTTTTCGACAAGGTTTGAAGTGCGATGGTAAGTAAAGATTCTTTCAATATACATTCAGGAGCTTGGCTACAAGAGGTCTTTACGATCATATTAAATGAGAATCAAAAAGTTTTATATATTTTTACGAACACTTTATCCCAATGTAACACACGTATTGTTACTGTACAGCGCTCTACCTTTTCTCTATCTGACAACAAAAATAATTATGTTTAATGCTTTATATGGTATTGGTATTATTGCTCTGGGAAGCGTTTTTAACAGGTAAAAGATTATTTATTTGTTACTGGAAAATCCAGCAAATATTTTGTATTGTCTCCGAAAATTCTGACGGATGGAGACTCGAATCCACTCCTTGAACAGTCTTTGGATAACCATTAAGCTTAGCTGTTCTTAGGATTAAATAAATTTTTGCAATCATTTTATAAAATTCGATTGTAAAAGCATTATGTTTAATAATTCTTGAAGTGCTCGCAAAGGCAACCATTGATGGTGTCATCGCTGTTTTTAAGAATTAGAAATTCATAAATTAGAGCCTTATAATAAAAATAATTAATGACCCTATAATCCTTTATTATTTATATTACTAACTTTTACGATGTTGATAAAAAATGTGTGATATACGACCTGCGGCGTTTCTTTTTCAAGGACGTCATCATTTTAAGAATAGTATTTATAATTTGACAAATACTAAGAAGCAAATCTTCATCTAGCCAGAAAGTCAGCGATATACAAAGAACAATTAAACCCGCCCCTCGTAAAGAATTTATTCGTCTCCAAAATAAAATTGATCTTTGTTTACACAAACAAGAATTACTCCCAATTCAGTTTTGTCTACACCGCAAATTTTCTACAAAATACTGCGACCCGACACCTCGAAACTCCGCTCCGGAGAAACGTCAACATGAAGCGAGCAATTAACCGAAAGACATAATTCTAAAATTCGCGTAGCGCCGAAGAACGCTCGGCAGCACTCGCCCCCGAGAACCGAGAGAGAGAGAGAGAGAGGGAGAGATCGAGATACTTTGCATCCGCAAGCACTTGGAAACAAAGCTCCCTCTCTCCGCGAAATCCGTCTCCTCTCAGCCGCCCCGGCTGTCAGCGGTCACCGCCATCGGGAAGCCACTGCACGCAGCCACAATCCACCTCCGCGCTCCGTCCGGCGCTGGTTCCGTGGTCTAGGCGTTCCCTCGTGCCTCGCCGCGAGAGAATTCTATTCTTGCGCGTTCACCGGGCGGTCCGGCTTTCGGCTTATACTCTCTCAGTCGGTCTTGGCTCCCTGAACGCGTGAGAACTGAGCGGTGTGTGGTGTGCGCGCGCGCTCGGCCTCCCGAGCGAGCAGCGAGAGCGAGATATACACCGAGGAGTGCGAGAGTGCCCGAGGCAACACCCCCCCCCCCCCCCCCCCGCCGCGAGGATGCCGTACTACGGGGACGGGGCGCCGTACTACTACGGGGGAGGTCCCTTCTCCAACCACAGCTCGCTCATGACGGGAGTTGGCCGGTAAGCGAAGGGATGACTGATCGATTGGGGACGGGCAAGGCTCGAGCCAAGCGATTTAAAAGAGATCGGCTGCCGATCGGACGAGCCGAGTCGGGCTGAGAGTCTGAGGGAGTCTGGGTGTGTGCGCTGCTTTGATAAATTTTTTTGTTTTTTTTGGTTTTGCGAGCTCTTTGCTTCTCGGGTGGATAGATGACTTCTTTCGAGGGGTAAGTTGGGACGGGTGGAGCGAGTGATTTCGGGGGAGGCGGACTGTTTGGTGCGGGAGGTGGTGTTTTGGTGAAAGTGCGATATACTGATCTGTTGTTACTAGTTGAATTTGTTGAAATTTTTGGAGTGTGAACTTCAGTTGACGATTTCAATTTGAATTAATGTTAAAACATTCAGGTGGATACATTTTTTTTTAAATTAAATTAATACAACCCTACGTATCATCAACATTATGCAAACTTCACTTTGTTTAAACCGACTCTTAAAATATCTGAAATTCAAAATTTTTTTTAAAAAACACGTAAATTTACAAAAATATATTTTTTTTAAATCTTGAAATTTCTTTCTTTGACATATTTTTACACTAATTGCAAACATTCTAAACTACAATAGCACGTAAGAAAAAACTAAAAATGAAAATTCGTTGCGTAAGAATGTCACGTGAATTATATTAATAATAAGTCATAAAATTTTTCCGACGTTTATCCACACCTTTTTCTTAAGTGCCGTGACCTAACGCGTCGTATTTTCGTACGGTGAAAAAATATGCTCCAGACAGTTCACTTGGCTTTTTGTGCCAAAATTTTGTTATTTCTTTTTTTTTTCGAATCTATAGCAATTATTGTAAGTTTATTTTTATTTGTTTGTTTTCTCCGCTCTTCGGATTATTGAAAAGACATCATTTAAAGCCGAGCCGTTAAAGCGGAAATAAAGTTTACAATGATGAGCAGCTAAAGTATTATATTACCGCCTGTCAATAAAGTTAAAATTACGTGCTCGTAATTTTAACTTTTAAATTAAAAAAAAAAGAAGATAGAAACTTTTTAAAAACCGAGTAAACGAGCTTCAATATTTCATTGGTAAACAAAGGAAAGTCCGGCTCTGATAGAAACAATCATCCTCGAGCGTAAACGTCGATTCTTGTTCCCCATCTCCCCACCGAAATAGAAGCGCAAGCAAGACAGAGAGCAATTAATCAGCGCACTGATTCACAGCCTCATTACAGCCGTGCAAGACGCGCGTTCAAAAATACGCTTTGCCCGGCGCGAATTACCCCGTGGCGGCTAAAAATCTGGGCCTCGCATAAAGCCGAGATTAACGCGGCTTATCCGCGCGGAAAGAAAATCGCGCGCGGCGCATAAATTACTGGCAAAGGTCAAAAGCGATTTTCCACCACCGAAATAGAAGCCGTCGTCGGCGAGGAAGCCAGGAGAGAGGGGAACAATAAACCACGAAAAAGAAGCAATGGAAAAGCCGGGAGAGGAAGGCGGGGCCGCAATACCTTCCGCGTTCGCCAAAGTGCGCGCTTTTTTCTTCTCCTGTAAGAGCGAGCTTTGCTCCCGTCTCGAGGCGGGCGGAATTGTTTCCCGGGTCAGGATTCGTCGTGGAATTCTATTGAATCAGAGTTTTTTTTATGAATTGCGCTGTGGAATATAATGTTTCGCTTTGTTATTTTAATCGTTAGCGTCGGTAATTATTTGAAATAGTTGCATTATAACCCGTTTCTTGAAACGGGTGGATATATTGATGGTTTTAATCTATAGCTAAAAGAGAACTTAATGTGTCTAGTTTGTGCAAAACCCGTTTATTTGACATTTGATTAAATATCAGCAATTATAAAACATACAAATTTTTGCAGTTTCAAAAATAAAGAAAATGATATACTGCACCTGTTTAATTATCAATGCTAATGTTATTTTTGAAAACAATAGAAAGTATCTAAAAGTACAACCCAGTAATAAAAACGTCCAAACTCTGAAATGCACTTAGCTTGATTTATTTCAAATTTGTACGTGTCGCAAAAGTGAACTGACATTTTTAAAGTGGAAATAATAAGTGCTTAAAAATAGTTAACATTTCACTGAAAATACCTTCACAAAAGAAATCTTACAAATCCCCCCCCCACCTTGAACCACCTCCTTCCGGCCGAAAGCCCTTGAAGCAGACGCCGGATTTACACTCGCATTTCCATTCTTCCACAACCCATTTCTCAGCTCCCGATTCGCCTTATAAAAAATCGCTCTTCCCCAACAAGCGAATCCTCCGGTCGGTGTGGTTCGCGCGCGCGAGCGCAACTTTGTCACCGGCCAATATATCACCTCATCTCGGGCCGCAGCGCCAATTTCTCCGCGGCCGGCTGCCAACCCTTTTTCCCGCCGCTCCGAGTAGTTTTCGGCCCCTCTCTCTCTCCCTCTCTCTCTCCCCGTTTTAACGCGGGTATCGATGGCTTTACGGCATGCTTGTGAGGGGTAATGGATGTTCTCGAGCTTGGGAGGCTAATGATTCTTGGCAGGTGGTGGAGTCGACGGGAAATTTATTTTTTGCGGTCTTGGGGAAGGATTGGTGAAATTCAGGGGTTCGCCACGGAAACGCTCGATTTTGCAAGATTTCTTGTTGCGCTGTTTACGAGGGGACAAAAAATTACGGTTCTTTAAATTGAAATGATTTTTTTTTTTTTAAGGAACGTCGTGTATTTTCAGTGCGGTTTAAACGTTGAGAGGCAATTCGTCTTAATTCAGTTCATCTGCAACTGATGAAATATTAGCATTAAATTGGCTGAATAGTCTAAAAATAAAATTATTTATAAATAAATCTTAACCTTATTTCAAATTTTGATAAAGCAGTATGTAGGGCGCTATTACGGCGAACGAATAAAATATATCCGCTGCAATTACAAAGCTTTAGGCGACCATTAACTTACGAGCTTTATTCGAGCTGCCATTACGTGAAAATCTTTAGCAACTTGAAAACGACGTAACGAAAGCAGCGGCATTCGTAACAGAATTCGTATAACGATAGTATAACTCCGAAGCTGAATGACACATCGACGAATCAACGACGGATTACAGCGGTTAGCTCAAGTACGAGCATTCGTAACTGACGAAAGCCCGAAAGCTCCCGTCAACGTGACTCCGTTACGGAACGGTCGAAGCGTTAAACCTGCTGTTAAGCCATAAAACTCTTAAAATAATCCGTGTAGCCGATACGCCGTTTGCGCGCGTCGTTGCTTCATGTAAAAATGCGAACGAGATGTTGTCGAGCGATTGTTGCTCGCGGTAATTTCGTGCAACGCGCAACCGTGACATTTATAAGATTCGCTCGTTTGTTTAACCTAATTTTAAGGTTAAGTTCAAGGTGCTTTTAGGAAACTTGAGAATCGCGTGTTTGTTTAGGATGCTCACTTGTGGATGGGGTTACAAGTTCGATCATCGATTATTTCAAATTATTTATGAGAATGAAAATGTTGGAATATTGTTCGCGTCTTATTGTCTGTGTATAAATAGAATGTATATTTTGAATTTATCTTAAAAAGAAGTAAATTGCTTTCTTGATCCAAAAAGTTTGAATGCCCAGTTTTGAATGGTTAATTAGTAGTTTTCTCTTAAACTTTTCTTATTAATTATTTTTTAAACTACTCCAAACAAAATGAAATTTTCATTTATCAGTTTTATTAAAGTACTAAAATACACATTGGTGCGCAATCTACCGCCCCTGCATTCCCGCTACAAAATTCAGTAGATAAAGTCCTGCTCGGAGCAGACGAGCAATTCTCACCGCGCAGCTCTCCGTCTCCCGGGCGGCTCTCTCGCTTCTCGGCTTCGCCTTATCATTTCCGAAATCTCGTTCTTACACAACTCGCCGAGAAAAAGCCTATCCGTCACTCGGGCAGCCCTATATTTCTCTCTTGGCTCTTCTTCAAAAAAAGCTCTCCCCCGGCTTTATAATTATATCGCGCGCAACCTTCGTTCTCTCTCTCTCTCTCTCTCTCCCTCCCTCTCGCCGACTGCGTTATCGAGGCACTCGGCCTTTTTTCTCCGCTTCTTTGCACCTTTAGGCTTGAGAGCGGGAAACGTTATGAAATTTCGCGGCAGTCGGACCGCCTTGGCCTTGGGAATTATATGCGCAAGTGGCATGACGTTCGTGCGCCGATTCGATTGCAGGAGTCGGTGATATAATCGTCTGCTGGCTTTTGATTGATTCCGAAGTAATTTTAGGTTGTTCGCGGAGAAATTTTCATGGTAGGAGAGGAACTTTTTGGGGAACGAAAATTAAATGTGTAGCAAATGTAAAAATTAAGAAATGCAGTTGACTTTTTTTATAGTTGGTTTTTTAGAATTTTAAATATCTAATAATCATAAATTAAAAATTATAAGAAACCTTTTTTTAATATAAACAAAAAGAGTTTGGTGTCAAAATTTGCGGGCTATATTGTATAGTATGGTTAAAATTTTCAAAAACGTTATAATAAAATTCATGCAAAATTCGTAAAGCCAAATTAAACTATGATTAAAAAGAATAAAGATGGAAAATTTGGGGTTAAAATTTCTGTATGAATCACCGAATGCGACGCCAACTTGGAATGTATTTAGAAAATTAAATCTATTACAAGTCAGATTCTGTATTGGCTTATAAATTTTGCGTAATAATGCTTGGTAATTTATAGCTCAAACTTAATTCTCCAACATATATATTATAATTCGCACTTAACTTCTTCAAATAAAATACCAGTTTACCGCAATTGCATACCAAAAATTTTCCTAATTATTGTTTGCTTTACTCTCGATCGCTTGAAATCACTAAAATAGCATCAACAAATAATTCCAAATATTATTAGCCGAGTCCGGCAATTTTCAACAAAGCGTCGAAACGTAAAATTTCCTGCCCCATCGGTAATTAATCAAAAGTCCTCCTTCCGGCACAGAGTCTCGCCCGGCATCCTCCATCTCACGGCGGAATCGAGCCCGGGGTCCCCCTCTAAATCCTTCCAAAAATACCCAGCTAATAACCTGGAAGTTGGCCGCGGCAGCGGTATGACTCGGTCAAAAAAAAAAAAAAGAGCTCCCAAAGCGCAACCCTCGTAAAGCAGTCGGCGTGCTTTCGCCCCCGGAATGTTTCCGCGCGCGACGGCTAAAATAGTGCCCCGAGAAATTTTCCCCGAGCGCGCCTGCATGCCCGACGCCCAACAAGTGTTTTCCCGCGGCAAAAAGCGCTTCCGCGCGCCGCCCCGCGCAGCTCTCGCGCTTATTTAAAATTAGCCAAGCTGGCACCTGACCGACTCTTTCTCTCTCTCTCTCTCTCTCTCCGCTGGCGAGAGGATCGATCGAAGGGCGCTGAACTATCCTGACATCGTCGCCGATCGCTTCGGAGTTTTCGGAAAAGAGCATGTGGAAATAGAATCGGCTGATGATACCGTTGCCGCTGATGGCTTCTGCGGCGGACTGGAAAATTGGCCGGTTTCGAACGACCGCCGCGGGGGAGGAGGGTTGAGGTTTTATTTTGGGTTTTAACGGGTGCGAGGTAATCGGGTTGGTGTAGCATTGCGGTTGAGACAATTATTTATAAATGAAGTTCTCACTTCAGCAAAATGTCAATGTCAGACATTTCAAGTACTCGTTTAAATTTGAAAGATGCCGAAACGTTCGGCGGCGCTTCCGCCTCTAAGCGTGACATTATTTTAAAACTTTATTTTTAAAAACATAATTCAATGTCGTTAGTACGGGTGACTTTTCCACGCGATAAATAATTTTTTTTCAGTCAAAATTATTCTGCGCGGAAAAAAATGCGCGAGCTGCATCGAGAGTGGAAGATTAAAAGTCAGGACTTTAAAGTGATTTACCGACTGCAATTCGTTGACGACTTTATTTCGTGCACGAAGCTAAAATATCCGTCGTCTTTATGCTCAAATTAATGTTTTTTTTTTCCACCGGCGATTTATGCGCCTTGGCAAGCGTTTTCACCTCATACCAAGAAATTTAAGAATCGGAAACCAAATATTTGGCAACTGAATTGAACGCTCTATTGATTTTAATAAACGTTTGTGCTTCTTTTTCGTTCGATCGCAATGAACGCACTCGAGCCGTCACTTTGAAATTGATTGATCGGTCCGCGCGCATTTCATTGCTTCATTCTCATTGAGCGATTAATTTCGAAACGAAACTTTATAAATCTCCGAGAAGAGAGGATATTACTTGGAAATCAGATTCTCGAAAGACGATCTCAGGTTCTAGTGCTCGTTTTTTCGCAGTCACTTGGAGTGACGTCGGGCCGAACGGCTTTTTTCTCTTCTCCAAGACCGAAATAAAAACGAGGCGAACGATCGCCCAGTGTTTATTGTACGTCACTGACGTATATACGCCGGATCGTAAAAGCGTAAATAAAGCAGCTGTATTATCGAACGAGACCCAATGGAAATAACAATCTCATTCAGAAATTACTCGGCATGCGATATTCGAATTTTTATCGGCGCGATTAAAAGCAATTTTTAAAGAGCCTTCGGCCGAAGCTTCATTTATTCTTGAAGATATTTGTATTTTGTTCAATAACTGTGAATAAATGCGTCTGCCTATAATACGCGGGACGGTCGGGTTACGTAAATTCCCGCTTCTCTTTCAGCGCTTGCGATGCGCGCGAGTCTCGAATATTGTTTTGCGAAGCGGTTTTAGTGTCTTCTTTACAAAAGTTTTGTAACGATCTGCCCGCCGCGGCTGACCGCCGTGTAGCGTGCAAATTTAGAAAATTATGATGAACTGTTTGTTGTTTATTTGGAACAAAGGAGCTTGGATTTATGAAATATTTCCTATTTGTTGGTTTAGTTTAATTTTTTGCGTTTTATTGCGCGCGGAGGTGACTGCATTTATTTTTGACGATGTTTATCCACAAAGATTAGAAAAATTAGGCTGAAATTTGAAGCTCGTTACACAAACTTTGAATATATATAATTGAGATTTATTGAGAGTATTTAGAGGCTAAAAATTAAATATTACAACATATCAGATTTAGGATTTACGCGGTTTCTTCCTGGTCCTTTAATAGCTGATTAATTATAAGAGACTATTTTTGATACGTTTATATAACCCGCCTTAAATACTTAGCGCGAGAGTACACTTTCATAATCCAGTATTAACTCGTCCGCTGCTGAAATTTCAGTTAAATTTTGGTCGATACCCACTGCTATATATTTTACTAAAAAAAAAAAAGCTTTCAACTAGTAACAACAGTCAACGGAGCGGATGTATGTGCGTATACAAGCGAGAGGCGCAAATGATCACAAAAGAAAAAACTCAACTCTTTCCAACAGCTATCACAACCCGATCGCGGCCCGATACTCCCCGCATCTGTCGACGATCTCGGAGACGCCGTTCGTCGTTCTGCGACGCTACTCGCCGGCGGCGAGCGCGACCACCTGCAGCGCGAGCCTGTCGCGTCCGCGGCGCATCATCGACACGGCCGACATCGATGTCACGAAGCCACCGCGGAGCCTCGCCCAGGACAGCCGGCAGCAGCGTCACCGTCTCCGCCGCGACCGACCCACCATCAAGATACGCTCGCAGGCGCTCAAGGACAATCCGGCCCTGAGGGAGTACAACGAGAGGCACGAGAAGACGGTCGGCGAGCTGCTCGTCGAGAAGTTCCTCATCAAGGACAAGCAGACCCTGGAGGCCGAGCGCAAGATGAAGCTCTATCACCAGGCGAGCCTCGCGAGGGACGAGGAGCCCTCCCTGAAGGAGAGGGAGAACGACATTTTGGCCGCCATAAGGAGGAGGGTCACCAGGAGGATGACCCGCAGGAGGTCGTCGGCCGACGTCATTCCCCTGGACCCCGAGCAGATCGAGAGGGAAGCTGCTCTGCAGGCCGCGCAGGCGGTGGCTCTGGACGAGCTTGTCGCCGAGGAGCAGGCCGAGATAGAGATAGAAGTCAGGAGAGGGACCTTCGCTAAGAGGCAGGCCATGAGGCTGCCCGCCGATGTTTCCGAGCTTTCCCAGACTGAAGACGACGAGACGGAGGCGGAGGATAGGAAGAACGACAAGAAGCACGTCGCCAAGAAAAAGAAGAGGAGAAAGAGCTTGGAGAGACCTCTGCCTTCTAAGAGCGAAGAGGAGGAGGACGAGGACGAGGAGGAGGAGATTCATATTCCGGAAAGTGTTATCGAGGAGGAAGAGTTCGAGTGGGATGACAGGGAGAAATGTGACGATGTCAGGCAGATTGTACCTGTTCAAGAAGATTTAAGGACAGACAAAAGTGAGGTGAAAATCGAGGATAAAAAAGTGGACTTGAAGAGTGATGTGAAAAAGACGGATTTGAAAATTAAGAGTGATGCTAAAGTGGTGAAAAAGGAGGTAGATCGAAAGATTTTAGAATCAAAGAGGGAGGATAAAGTGGAGCAAAAAATTGTGGAATCTAAAAAGAAAGATAAAGCAGAGGTAAAGGTTGCAACACCGAAAGAAGAAAGTAAAGTGGTTGATAAAATTGTAGAATTAAAAAAGAAAGATAAAGGGGAAGAAAAATTTTTAGAATCTAAAAAGAAGGATACAGAGGAGGAGAAGGTTACGAAAACAAAAAAAGAAGATAAAGTGGTTGATAAAATTGTAGAATTAAAAAAGAAAGATAAAGAGAAAGAAAAAATTTTAGAATCTAAAAAGAAGGATAAAGAGGAGGAGAAGGTTACGAAAACAAAAAAAGAAGATAAAGTGGTTGATAAAATTGTAGACTCTATAAAGAAGGCCCA
>UCOM01001920.1:0-33169 GCA_900474385.1 Ormyrus pomaceus
GGAAAGTAGTCTTTCTTCGGTAAAAACAAATACAGCTCGTTTCCATTTGCAAAACCGTAGCAAAAAAAATAAAAGAGAAAATGAAAAAAAAGGATAGGTAGCAAAAGCGAGTAAAAAAAGAAAAAAAAAACCAGAGCCGCGGCAGCAGCGGGAGGACGGAAAATCGTGACTTTCACTGCGCGACTCCCCTCAGCCACTTTAATCAATCTCGAAAATTGTGAGGAAAACAGAGCAGTGGCAACGGCAGCGGCTCGCCTCGCCCGTTGGTGCAGCACGCATAAAACACCCGAGCTGCCTTTCGTTGCATATTTATGCCGCAGGACCATTTAAATGCGAGCTCTGCGCCGAGGCTGCGCCCGCGCGTTATATGCTCAGCGAATGTCGCCGCGCGCACACACATACGCGCACGTAAACTCTCCCGCGACCTGCTATCCGGCCTCCTGCTCGCCCCCCAGCCTTGCCTCTTTCATTCCCGAGCAAAAGGAACAAGTCCTGCACCTGCGCGAGCCAAAGATCTTTCCTCCCGACCCATCTCCGTAATTAAGTGTAAGTAGTTAATCAACACAATGGCTGATGAATCTTTCTCGGGGTGTTTTTTTTTTTTTAATTCTTTTTTTCAGGAAGGCAGAGGGATTAGCATTGATAAGCGGTAGAAAGAAACGGCGAAAATCTGCACGCGTTATATGACTAATGGCAATATAGTCCTCTGGGCTCAGCATCGGTATATATACAGGTATATATAGCTTGAGCTCGAGCGCGAGAGCCCAAGAGCGAAGCTCTTAAAGAGAGGCGCTTTTAAACGAGCTCGCGACAAGTACGATGACTCGCGTGCCATTATATACGTATATATACGCCCGGGTATATATAGGAGGCGAACTACCGGTAGTAAATAGCATTAGCAAGTCAACTAGCGCTTCGCCTCTCCGGGTACTTACTTCTTGAGATTCGAGTTAATTTATACAAGTGGCGCTCTGGTAATGCAGTTATGCAGTTACGACTTTACGGTTAGCTTTAGTTTCGGCGACTGCCGCCGCCGCCGCCGCCGCCGCCGACGTCGTTCTCTTTGTTTTTCGCATTGCGAAGGGGGGGAGGCTCGCCGGGAAATGCGCGCGGAGAATAAAAAGATGGCGAAAAGACTGAGGGAGACGGATGGAATAGGATTGATAAGATGAGAGCTGGCAATCCGGTCGCGCTTTTACGCCGCCGCCGAGAGCTCAAAAGAAAAGGAGTCTTATCACTGGGAATAGTATTATGCCGGCGGAACGGTGTCATTTATCGATTCGAGGATTGTGCTTTGACCGCGATTAACAGAGAGATCTAAATGGAATTTCTTTTGTCGCCGGGAGAAAAGCTCATTCCGCTCATCTCTTTTCATATACGAGCCGCTTTGTACACAAAACTCATAAAATATTCAAGACTTAATGCAATTAACATCTATACGACCCTCTGTTTTGTACGTTTTGCATAATGCCAGACGCGTAAAAGAAGTAATATTCCCGCGTTGCAATTTTAAGTTAAAATTCGAATAACAATTTATTATTATGGGCTACAGTATACCAATGCAGCGAGTTTAACGTTGTTTAACTACGCAATCCAGAATATATGAAATATTTTCTGCTCCGCAACTAGAATGCGTTAAAATCGGATAATGTTTGTAAGTGCGGCAGCATCTAGTAATATCAGTTTCATCCCGGTTTCATAATGAAACTCGCGCCTTTTTATCCGTTTTCGTTCTTTTCGTAAAACCCGATGCTCTTGTTTATTTGCATTTACGAGTGGGCGAGACTCGCGACCCTGTTTCTCGAGTCCTTGTTCATTTTGACGACTGTAAAATGAAGGGAGCATTCCGAGTGAGAGAGAGAGAGAGAGAGAGGGAGAGACGGAGGACGCTTCGGGACTTCAATTGGCCACTCGACTTATACATAAAAAGTAATTGGTTCACGCTCAATGAATCTTTGGATTAATTCAGGAATCGGTGCACAATGGTTTACGGACTTTCTACGATTATTGATCTACGTGAATCAATGTTATCGAGAAAATTTTGCCCTCGAATGACGCTCTAAAAACAAATGAAATTCCGTAATTTCGGAATTGAGATAAAAATTAGACTTTCCAATGAGAATACCAGTAAACAGGGTAGGTACTAATGGATTTAGACTCGAAGAAACTTGCAAACTTTAGAGCATTAGACTTTACTTAAAATGTAAAACAGAGTCTTGTACATTTTGAACAAACTTGGCTTGTAGCGTCATTTTACAATCATTAGTTAAATTAAGATTTGTAATTAATTTTTTATTAGAAATTTGAGAAAGTCTTGTCAATAATGTAATAATAAAACAAAAAAGAAGAAGCTGGGCTTTAAAGAGGAAAAAGGTGAATCACAAGTTTTTCAAAACGTTTTACACGCATTAAATTAAAATTAATTAAATTTCTGAGTTCTTTGCCGAAATAATTACTTTACAAAGAGCTCAGTTCGAAGTAGAAGGCAGATAACCGCTTAAACGAATATTAGCTCGTTCCGTTAAGAAAACTACGAGCCGCCTGTAGCACGTAGGTTTGTCGCTTATAGGAAGTTTCAAGCTTCATTACGTTACCAACGAGGTGATTTCCGCGTCACGAAGAACGTTACAACGATAACGACTATCCTAATTTATTATTATCTGCGACAGAATTGACTGGCGTAGGCGGCTTAGCTGTCGAGGCCACCTCGGCGACTGTTCTCGTCAGCGCTTTACATATCTTAATAAGTGTAAGTATGCTGTTAACGCGAAGGACTCGCTGTAAGACGTAACTAAGTAAATTTAATGCCTGAAATTGTTAAATTTAGACTGTTGTTAGAAGCTCCGATACACTCGTAATTTTTCGTACGAAGAATGAAAATGTGGAAAAATCAAGCATTTTTTATTCTATTACACTGGAATTAAAATGTTCCTTAATCCAGACGAGGCTGTAAATCAATGGTACTCTACACGTATGACTTTCTTATCGCGTCCATAAATTTCACTAACGAGTGTAAAACAGCAGAAAACATACAACGAAATAAACATATTTATCGCCGAGATCCCTATCCCCGAAAGATAACTCGGGGCTCCCGCGCTTTATACGATTCTCCTCAAAGTTTTCGAAAACCGACTCTCCCCCCGCAGTCCGACATACCAAGTGTGCACGACTATTTGTCCAGCCCCGCGGGAAGTGACTCAGAAAGGCACGCTGATTAATTGCAATCTTTATTGTTTGCATGAATTTAACATTATCATAAAACATCTCGAGGGCCGCCGGGCACTCACGCGAGCGCGGCTCCTTCGTGGAGACTCGCGGCGCGACTTTTTCCATCGGCGGCGCGGCCGCGTAAACGTTGGCTGCGCGCGCGCCTATCGTTCGAATCGCCGTCGTAAATTCGTCTACGTTAACCGGCGGGAATCGGAGGGGGGGGGGGAACGATCGTTAATTATGCCGCGTCATGTACTACACGACCGATAAACCAAGAAGGGGAGAATGGTCAAGGGCTGCTTACGAATTGCGCGAGCCGCTCGCTCCTCACTTCTGTCAAATAATCGCTTTGATCCCGGCCTTATCTGAAGCTAAGAGCGGAGGAAGTCGTTTTTAAAGTCGAGCGTGCAACGACCGCCGATATTGTTTCGACTGGAAAGAAACCATTTGGTGAGCGCTTAACAGTTGTGGTCGCCGTTCATTTTCCGAACAAGATAAAAGAAGTACAAGCAATTGTTGACTCGAATATTTTGTAGGTTATTCGCGTAGTTTTACCAGCTTGAATTAACTTCTTATTTTAATGAGACACTATATCACTTTTATGAATTTTCACGTTTTCAGCTGAAGCGAAATTTTTAAGAGCCTTCGCATCCAACTGATAAACGAATTCCGTAAGAAAAAGTCCATCTCGCAGCTTCTAACGAAAACTCCCTTTCTGCGGTAAATTCTTTTTTCGGTATAATAGGCAAAATAATGGAAACTGTATATTTCTTCCATGCAGATTCCTTTTATTTGCAGGACTACGGAAATATTGGAGACAATTACGAAAGTTTTTCTAGATAAAGGAATACTTTTCTACAAGTTGGAGTGCGCGAAGAGCTTCGAAGCTATAACTGAACTGGAAGGAAGAAAAATATGACTTGAGATTAAAAGAAACATCTAATGACGAGAAATTGAATATTATAGCATTGAAAATTTTAACCTTAATTGTAGAATGTAATAAGCAAAGTAATAATTAAAAACTTTTAAAAGGGAGGCTTTAAATTAGGTCATTTTAAATTCTCATAAAGCTTAAAACAGAAAGAAATTTTTTTTTTTTTTAATCTTTTGATTTTTTTTTTTAGTACAAAATACTGTTGCTCAGACATACCCTCTTTTTTAAAAAATTATTTTATACTTTCAAAACTGAGAAAAGAATTTGTACTAATAAAAGAGCTTTTTTTAGAGAGACTCTATATTAAAAATTTTAATTAGTAAAAACAAAGTAATTTTCCAGTTTATAAAAATCGCCCGATAGAGCCTCGATTTTTCCGACTCCCTCGCGATTTCTAATTATCGCTCAGACATACCAATCGTTTTCGGTCCTTCCCCGAGCGAAAATAAGAAATGAGAGACCCGGGAGTTTTGCCATTGGAGCCAGGCTGCACGGCTTAAATCGCAAGAAAAGCAAAAGGATAAAGACTCCCTCCTAAATAGAAAATGAAGGGGCGAGAGAACGAGCGTAAGAGAAAGGAGGTAGGGAGCGGGGTAGACGCGCATTGTTTCCCATTCTGCATTGTGCGCCACGGCTGCGGCTGCGGCTTGGACATTATTAAGGCTTGCCGGCGTTGCTCACCTAAATACGGTGTGCGTATAAACGCGCAGCGCAGCTCTCTCTCTCTATCCTCCGCCTTCTTGCGTGCAGATTTCCTCTCTCTCTCTCTCTCTCTCTCTCTCGACTCGGCGCGAGGAGGTAAGGCTATAGGAACCCGCGTAAAAAAGGGCAGGAAAGTGCAGTGCCGCTGCCGTGTCTCGGCACGCGCTCGAGTCGAATTTTGCGCGCGCGGGGCTTTCGCTGTTTTTTTTTTTATTTTCCTTTTGCTTCCTTTTTATTTCGTAATTTTGTATAGTCATGGTCGGCTGGCGTACCTCTCCCCATTTCACAGCTGCCGAGCCATTAAAAAAGTTCGTCGAACTTGGATTTTTCCGTTAATTGCTGGAATTCTGCGATGGCGCTGGGAGGCGACAAAGAGGCTCGAAGAATTTTTTAACGATCGCGTCGATTAAATTCAGCAATACAGAATACGTGCAAGCGCTCTCGCGCGCAAGAGAGAGAGAGAGAGGCGGCGATGGAAGAGAAAAAAGCCGCCGCACCGCAACTACTTCGCGGGATAATTGCCGAAGTGGTGATTATTATTTGCTTCTAAGGCTTCTCGAATCGTCCGCCGATGAAAAAAAAAATATATCGCCAATCGTTCGCCAAGTTGGAAAATATCTATAATCACCCGCGGCTCCATTGTTAAGTACGTTCCGTGATTAATCCCTAGCCGATACAGGATATTCGACTGTCGATTGCGTTATTCAATCACGACATTACTGGCGGATAAACTAGGCTGGGGCTTAAATTATCGGCGCGATTTCTCTCCCCCAATATAAATAGACTTCTATATATGGTCGTGAATGTAAGTAATATTCTTCAGGTTCAAAAATAGCCGTATTCCGTCGCTTTTAGCCCAGTCTCCGGAGGAGTGAATAAAAGAATGACGAGCGATATAAAAGTACGGTAGAAAGAGGGGGTCGAAATTTTTTTCCCTCCGAGAGCGAGATGAAGAGGAGGAGAGTTAGAAAAAAAGGAACGAGCGGTCAGTGGTAATGGCTAGGCGTGATTGTGCAGTCGGTGCGGCGGGTTTGAGAGGGAGAAGAGGTAGAGGGAGAAGAAGAACTGAAAGAGAGAAGGAAAGAAAGACGACCATTTGTTATTTCAACAGGGTCTCTCTATACACTGCTCTCGAGCGGAGAACAAGGAATGTAAGGGTAGTTCAGGTGCGGCAGCGGTGGCGACTGACCGGCGGTTGCCTGAATTAGGGAAAGTGAGCGCATTCTCGCACCACTGGGGCCTTCCAATTTCCTTTCCAGCGTCGCCCGTACACTGGCATCTCTGAGTTACTGTATTGTGCGCGGAAACTTGCGCCTGTACAAGTACGGTAATGCGCTCGTCTGCTGTTACTTGATAAATAATAAATCTTTTACTTGTTCCCGAACTCCGATAAAGGGAAATTGAGCTCTACTGCGCTTTAACGTTTTAATCAATTTAATAAAATTCTAAAATCAATTAAAATCGCCAAAAGCAGAATAATTTAAAAAGATTAACTAATTATTCTCAGATTATTATGGAGAAAACGGGCACGTGCACGCAGCAAGCCTAGATTGACTCCATTAGAAGCTAACGTAATACCGCAGGTACACGTAGTACGTACATATCGATATTCGCTCGAATCCATCCATTTCTCTCTCCTCCGTCTTTCTCCCATTCAGTCGATTCCCTTTCGCTCTCCTTCTGCTTTTTCCTTCGTGCGTTTGGCCCGGTAATTGGAAGCTTAACACCCCAATGTGTGTCCCTTAGCGAACTCTCCAACGCGTAATAATTCTCCTGAACGGATAAATGCGGGAGGATTCCGAGGAAGCATCGTTCGCGCATCGCTCGGCTTCCAAGAGAGAAGGAAAGAGAGAGAGAGAGAGAGAGAGAGGGAAAATCGAGCGCACAGCTGGTGCGGATGCGGAAGAAGCGAAGCTTATAGGGGAGAGAAGTAGAAGGGACGAAATTGCTTCGCTTGTATTCGATCGACCCGTCGATTTCCCATTTTCATCGATAACCACGCATTTGGCCATTCGTCGCAATGCCGCGACTATTATGTTAAGTTATTCTCCGCGCTCGTTCGAAAAATTGCAAGCGCTCATCGACAAAAGAACTAATCAGACTTTTTTGACGGACTCTCTTAATCAACGAAATTATTTCTCCGGTCAGGAGCGCGTTTTTTGCGCGATATAAACAGAATTGGATGTAAGATTTATAAGACTTTTCATGATCGATCTGTCAATAAGTTATACGATGTAAGATTACTGCCAAAATATCCTATCAATTCGGCTAATCTACAAATAGAATGAAATTGATTTGGAAAATCCAATATCACAGAGTAATGGTCTGAATTAATAAGAAATATTATCTTAAAACTAAAGCAACAATATCTGTTAATCGATAATGTTCATATAAATTATAATAATTAACAAACTTAAACTTAAAATTAGTTAAAAAGTTAATTTTCCAAGTTTGTGTTGTAGCTCAACGAAAATCTTCAGAGAAATTGCAGTCGAGGAATTAAAATTGCAAATGCTTGGCAGTGCAACGAACTCCTATCTTCCATTCAGCTTCATCTGCTTTTTCTTTCTCAGGCCAGCCTTGTTTTTGGATGAAAACAGGTCGCGCGAGGAAAGCGAGAGTGACAGGGACAACAATGAGACGTAAACGAAAGGATGATAACGGCGAATGCGATGCTGCGGGGAGAGAAAAAAGAGAGGGCGGAAGGAGGGAAGTATCTCTCTCGCGAAACGAGATTACTGCGCTCAAGACACGGATCGTCACGGTTAAGTAGCCTTTGGCTCGGTCGGCTCCGACATACGAGAAGGACAAAGTGGCTGACGTTGAGAAATTCCTGACTAGAGAGAGAGAGAGAGGCCGCTGCGGAGCCGGGATGCGATGTATCTCTTCCGAGAAAAAGGGAGGGAACACCTCGCTAGATGAATGTTAAATTTAGAAGGACGCGATGCTTTCTCGAAAAATTCAGCGCTGAAATTTCGAAAGTTTAAGTTACTCCCTTATCATAGTGATGCTAAGCAAGTTATTTTTTTAGGGTATTGGGAAAGACGAAAATGTGGTTGGAACAGGGTAAAGTTTTATAAATACTGCGTTAAAAGGTCTGACAAGCATTGAAACTTTTTTTCACTTGAATATTCATTAGTTTTAAATCCATTGTTTCATATTAAAAATGCAAAAGACGTTGAACGTAAATTTAAAAATTTCAAGTTACAAATATCCATACTATAAAGCTTTTGCGCGTTTCGTAGTAATCTTTATAGAATAAAAGATTTTTCTTAAAATCTATAACCGTCAACAACATAAAGAACATTTCTTGTTATTATAGAATAAGAAACAACAAGCACTTTTGAGAATTTTTGAAATTTCAAATTTATTCTCTGACTGTGTAGAATTTATTTTTATTGCAAGGTACGTTGCGAGAAAAATGTTTTAACACGAATAAAAGGTAAAAGCAGGAAGGGCAAAGCAAGATTTCTTTGACGATTCCGTTTTAATTATAAAACGTAGCAGCACTTTAATTGAAGTACATTCGTTTATTTTGATGAGCGAATTATGAAAGAAGGGACACAAAATTGCGTTTGCTTTAGTTACATCTTACCAAAAAATTACATTTTTAAACCCTTTATGAATAGTTAGAAAGTTTCAGGCTATTTTAAGAAACAAAGTTAAAAGAGTGCCATTCAAATTCTAAAATATCCTACCAATTTTTTCTCTAATTTTTCCATTTTCTTCTTTGATAAAGTGAGCGCGGAGTTTCGCAAGAATTCATCAAAAACTAATATGATATTTGTGCACACCTAGAGCAGGCAAAGAGAAGTGCATATGATACTCTTTACGACTGCGAACATATTTTTACGACGCTCATAAATCAGGCGTCTTCGCTCTAGTTGAATTACGAACGTCATAACGACGGTAAAATGAATTTTTCCACTTCTCCTCGCTTGCTTCTGTTGATCCCCGTAAACGAGAAAACATCACTGTAGCCCTGCAATGATTCATTTTCTGCAAAGCACTGCCACGTGAGAGAAGAAGAGCCCGCGGAAAAATGTGATTGAATTAAGGATACGTAAAAAGATGCAGGGAAAAGGGTATTCAAGGTAAAAATAAATTCTCAACTCGCCGCGAATATTTTCCCTTTTTCTCGTACAAAAGCAAATAAATGAACAAGCCTGCGAATCGTTCGCATTCCTTCAAACATTAGGGAAACAACGGAAGGGGAATGAAATGGTAGTGGGGAAAGAGAAAAAGTGGAAAACGTCAGTAATAAAGATTCTTGGTAACCATTTTCTCGCATATAATGGCCTATCCGCGCATACCTTTACAATACCTGCAAATACGAGTGGGAGCGAGAGAGAAAAGGAGTGGGTGGGAACAACCTTGGGGGTGTGGCCTGGATTATTAATCTCCCATGTATTTCAAATGTGTTATTTAAGGGAGGAAGAATGGGACAAGACTGAAGGAGGGGGAGGGGGGAGGGACGAATATACGGACGGAGAAAGGAGGAAAAGCACGTGAATTTCAACCTGTTCTAGCTGTTGTCAGGACTACCGAGCTAAGGCAAGAGTGAACGCGAAAAAAAAGAGAGAAGTAAGAGAGGGAGATTTGCTGCGGCGAAGGGAGAAAGCGATAAAAGTGGCACTACAATATCCATGTTTCCTCAACTGCTGTTGTATTTAAAGGAGAGAAAATATACTGGAAAGGCTGCGATCACGCGATAGTAGAGTATAGATAGGGGTAATGGATAGATCGGGGGCGAGAAGGGAATTTGAGGTGAGGAAAGAAGCCCCAGAAAGGCTTTCCGGGTTGTGATCAATATTAACGCCAAAGCTATTTTAGATTGCTGATAAGAATAATTTATTTAAGTGGCTAATCAAAGCTTAATTTCACTCAAATTATCCATCCCGCTTGAAAGTCCTTGAATGGCTGACAGAAAAATGTATCGTTCAATAAAAAGCTCTATGCAATTATGTGCACGAGAAAAATTAATTGTCTCGAGGAATTTAAAAGACTACCACGTAATTGCACGCTGTTCGCTATAAGGCCGCTATTTATTTCGAAAAGTATTTATTGAAGTTAAAACATTAAACGAGAAGCAAGTTTATAAAGTTGTAACAATAAGAATGCGGCCTCTGCTACTGGCTGACTATATTCGAATTGTATCACTTGCACACGTTTGCGAACCGATAAAAATCACTTTAAAAATATCTTGAAAATGTTACGTAATTAGTATCCACTATACCTTAACTAGCTTGACCACTGAATTTTATAAACAAGTGCATCTTTCTATAATTACGGGCTCTCAAAGAACCAGTTTTTATTACTTCTACCTCGTAAAAACAGTTTCAGCGCGGAATTTCCCGTTTTTAATCTCCACAAAGTTTCGAATGAAAACTTGTCAGCCTTCGCCATTATCAAAGAAACAGTGACAAACGAAATCGGGCTAATAATTTAGCATTATTTTTTGCGTTCCTTTTAATCATTGCCCCGCCGCTGGTAGTCGCGCGGCATTGCTTATAATCCAGCTCGCAGACTCTCGCGTCTGCGCGGAAAAACCAATTCATTAGCCGCGGCGGCGTACTCTCGCGCAAATCTGCTTTGAGCAGCGACAGGAATTAAGCCTTCTTCCTCCCCCCCCCCCTCCCTTTCTCCCGCTATTACTCCGCGAGCGTCGCGTCAATCTCACTTAGAGACACGTTTCGTGCGGAGTTCATTAACCGTCACGAGCGTGCCCCACAATAGTCCACGAGCGCCATTCGAGGAAAAGCTATTCACTCTGAAACGAACCAGTCGCGAGTAATCTCAGACTATCCTATTTTCTCTCTCTCTCTCTCTCTCTCTCTCGCTCTCTCTCTCTTCCTCTGGCGCCGCCTGCGCCTTCGATTTTGTTTGCATCTTGACCGGCAAAGTCGGCTATGCAAATCATTGGGAACTGATGCTTATAATACCTGGTGCTTTTGCGACTGTAGCGGAGTACTCACTTCAACATTGCAACTTTTTTTTCTGCTTTAACGTCTGTAAATTATTTTGAATAATAAAGGCATTTTTTTAAATAACAGTGTCTGACCGTATCCTGTCTCTTCTACTTATTGTGATGTAAACTTTTGAAATTAAGTTTCTCGAAATTCATAATATATTGAGGTTCCTTAATTATAATAGCATTCGGGCAATAAAGGCTGCGTTTAACGTAGAGAAGCTACGACAGCGTCCTTCACGTGTATAATATTCAGTGACTTTGAAGGCCTTTAGAGTATGTTAGAGCCCTTCGCGTCCCATCTCGAGAATTGGACGGATGCTGTGAAGCCATCACGCTTATCGTTAAATTGCGTAGTTGACCAACATTTTACCGCGGCGCTAATTTAATGGCACCCATGTCACGATAATGTTTGTAGATTTTAAATCTTGCGCTTAGTAATGCAGATACAATAAATTATTGAAATAAGCTAAATTTGAAATTGCAGGCAGTAAACATTGAAATATTTTATCAGTGGATAAAATAGCCACATTTTTAAGATTGATTTTTCGAGGCTTCGACCATTTAAAATCAAAGAAATACGTACTGACACCTGTGTAATTACGTCCGTGTCGAACCATTTCCTTTCGCAAAACAAGAAAATAAGTTCAATCTAATTACAGTTCCAGAGAAGGCTTTACCTATTACCAGCAGGCATCGAGGCATTCCGCTGGTCAAGACTAGTCGTCGACTGATCAACGCTCTCTCTCTCTCTCTCTCTCTCTCCCGCGTACGCAGTCATCAAGCAAAGAGATATTTCGCAATGCGATAATGGGGAGGCCGCGTTAGCGTGACGCATAACGCGAAGCGCAGAGTCGATGATTCATGAGCCTTTCCTATATCTGCAGCGAGCAGTACTACTGGCAGTGGCAGCAGCGAGAAAAGCGCATAATCCGCTCTGTCGCTGCGGAGCTTCGCTATGTGGATACGCGCAAATGCAAATGCCCTCAACCCCCCCACCCCCCTCCTCTTTCTCTCCCTCTGTCTATGCTCCGCGCGGATCATCTCGATTATGTGGCAGATTCACGCTCACTCTTTAAGCTCCGCGCCTGCCGCTCTGTCTTTCTCATCCAGCCTCTCTGTCTCGCTTAGCCGCGCGAAAGCGGAGATGCTCGGCCGCAGGAATGAAAGAGACCTCTCATTCTTCACCGGGACAAAAGGCAATTTATAGTTTTGCTTACCCCAGACGCGTTTGGGAAGCAGGAACAACGGTGATTGTCTCTTTGGTATGAGTTGACCGAGTACATATGAATGAACTGCCGCAATTAACCTAATGGCTTGCTCTTCTTCTCCACATACGGAAGTGTTTGATGCTGGTACAGGTGCAAGTTAATAGACTAAACGAAGATGCTGATGGTGAACGATGATTGAACCTCGGAAATCTGCAGAACTGAGAAAAATTCGGGGCGACCGAAGTGAGCGCTGAATGCCAAATCTCTCGTGCAGCTTGGAAGAATTAATCTTAAAAAATATGCAACGACGTACATTTAAAAATCGCGAAAAACGGCCTGCCGCGCAGAATAGAAAGGATGAAACCGTAAAGCGAAAGCAGTTGTACGGTCGTTTCGACGGTCGAGCAAAGCGTCGACGGAGCAATGCACAAGTGATGAGAGCGCCCCTATCGCCCCTTCCACCTCTCTCTCTCTCTCTCTCCGCCGCCTCTTTGCTCACCTGTGGTTAAACGTGCCTAGATGAATAATTTATAAACATCGCCGTGCAAAACTTGACGAGATCACGCAGGAACGGATATTACCCTCCTGTGCTCCAGCACCGACTCCCCCCCGCTCCCCTCCCTCTCCTGCTCATTTTCCCTCTCTCCGCAGTGTTTTATAACAGGCACTTGTGAATTTTCAAGGCGCCTCATGCGCAAAAGCGAATTAACAAAGCATTAATAAAAGGCTTGCAGCCCGCGAGCTTGCACATGGCCGGGGAGAAAAAGGTAGTTAGAAGGATACTCGAAAATTTTTTGCTTCGACAGCACAAATTCAGTTACGCGAAACTTTAGTCGAGGAACTAATATTCGACACCTGTAGCCAGTTCATTCAAAAATTTTTTTTAATTGAATTATTAAATTTAATTTTCGAACGAAGCCCGCGGATTCGGCGATTAGGCAAGCTTCTTCGAGGGTATTCTTGGAAAATTTCGGATTAATTAGCCGCCGGGTGGTAAAATATAAGGGAAAATTAAGGTTGTGTTTATTAATTTTTGCTTAATAGCCAAAGAAGACGAGCTATTAAAGCTTATAAATACCGATGTTTGTCAAGCTTCAGGACGTTGTAGAAAAGACCGAGAAAGATCGAGGGAGCTAATATTACCTAGAATATTCACCCGTAATTTATCGCAGCTACTCCTTGCCCTTTTCTTTTTCACTCTGGTTGTGAAATTTTACACGTTATTCGTTATCGCCGTTATTGCCCGGTATAATTAATTAAAGTCAGAAGCAGCCAGGTCCCCACCGTGTTGACGAAAATGACGCGCGCGATGCTAATGCTTTCTTTGCGCATACATAAATTGGAGGCTCACACGTGCCGACAGTAATTAATTCATTTTCCACAAAGATACTGACATACGAAACCTGTCAGGGACTATTTTAGTTGAAAACTTGATTTTGCGAGTTGTATTTTTCAAGTCAAACGCAAAATTAACTATCTTTTTTGCCTTTAAAATGAGA
The DNA here is from genome assembly GCA_900474385.1 of Ormyrus pomaceus. Taxonomy (NCBI): domain Eukaryota; kingdom Metazoa; phylum Arthropoda; class Insecta; order Hymenoptera; family Ormyridae; genus Ormyrus; species Ormyrus pomaceus. Next base: position 13,525 of record UCOM01001920.1, read on the forward strand.
AATTTTCCAGATAAAGTTTCGAAAAATTCCAAGTGGAGAGATAGAAAATTATTATTATTATTTTTTTTTTTTAGATTTGAATTTTACTGATGAAATTACATATAAAAATGAAGACAGATAAATGTGACTTTTTTTCTTTAAATAAAGATGAATGAATTCTATATTTTATACAAAAGCAAAGATATTTAAAACACAGAGACAAATAGTCACTCAATATCTGTCCTACTTATACGTGATATATGATTAGTGATTGTCCAGTTTCAATAAAATAAAGATTTTTAATTATAATCAGAACGAAATTCGTAATTCCCACATATTTATAGCTAAACTATTTTATTTTCCATTAAAAAGCAATTCATTTCAGTAATAAATTTTCATTGATTTAAAATTGTCCACTAAGAGTCTTTTAGTAAACAGGTTATAAAAAAATATGCTCTTGCACACGACGAAAAAAGGGAAAACATAATATTTCCAAAAAATATCCATCCAGTTTTCAAAGCCATCCTTCGGAACAATAAAAAATTAACGCCTCTCCCCGCGTAAAAAGATTTTATTCCTCTCCGCGAACGAAATAACTTCCTTAACTCTTTTCTTCCTAATTAAACCGCAAAAGGTTAGAATTCAGAATATGCGGCGGGGAGAAGAAAATCCATTACCCGCACAAACTGAAGCCAACTCCGAGGTCGTATAAATAACAAGACGCGTTTATAATGAAGCGCCGTAAATTAATGCGGTATATTGCCCGAGCCTTTTAGCACGCGTAAAGCGCATTGTTCGAGGCCGGCAGTGCCGAGCATCTGTTCCTCTGCTTAAAAGCAGTCCTCGCGCTGACCTCTCGCGTCACCTGATCGCACACCACACACTACCTACCTATCCCGGGGTTACGCGCTTTTATGCCCCCCCCCCCCCCCCCCCCCCAGTATGTCCATGCGCGCGTACGCGTAAGATTATGCGTCGAGCACTCCCCGCTGTTCTTACTCCTGCATGGAAATATTTAATTAAAGTCGAAGCGAAACGCGGAGGAGCGTATGTACCAAAGGCGGAAGCGGTATACGCCTGGAAAATGAAAGAAAGGGACACGGAGAGAGAGAGAGAGAAATTGCTACGCAGCCGGATGCTGTCTTGAAATGAAAAAGCCTCGGAGAGTACAGTGGAACGTAAACGTATGATTACGCGTGATTATTTTTGAGCCGCTGCGCGTTAAGGACACTTTTGAGTATGCTTTAACTTGCCTTACATTATGAAAAAATTTGAGTTGTTGCTTGCAACGCATTTAATTGGAGGTAAAACGGATTTTAATTAATGTTTGTTCGGCGAGTTGATTGAAGTTGTTGCAGTTGAAATAAAGTTTAATATTGACAAAAAATTAATTAAAATTAGTTCTCACTATTTAATGAAGCGACTTCAAGTGCAAATAGCAGATTTTTAATTAAAATTTTTCTAGAAAACGGATAATAATTAATGGATAAACAATTTTAGTAATCTGTATTTACTTGTTTACGTAAACAAACGCAGAATAGTAATCTGACAAATCAGCCGAACAATTCGAAATTCAATGAAAGCCTGAAAGAAATGGACTTGTTTTACTTTAACCAATAATCTCGACCCTGATTTTTACATCTATCTGATTTCACGTGAGGATATATCTGTCATTGAATCAGAAATAACTCCAGCCTGGACTCGGAGAGAAAGCGATTATTATCGGTCCAACGCTACTGTAGGTCATCCGAATGGGTGCATTCCAATTTTTCGCACTCACCCCTAACGAAAGATAGAGAGGGGGAGAGAGAGAGAGAGAGAGAGAGAGAGAGAGAAAGGCGGTAGGTGTGAGTGGGCGAGAGAGGCGCAGAGTTATTAAAGCAATTTAGTCGGCAACTCGAGCAGCCAGCTCAAAAGATGTTAACGTTGGCCAGCTGTGCGGATTCTCGAATCCGGAAGATAAGTTCGGTTTAATTTGGAGAACGAGCCGCAGGGGTTGGAGTAGGCGGCCAGTCGGTGCCGGGTCATTTTATATGCATTTTAATTAATTCCACGCTCCAAAGCAGTGAGTAACAGCATTGCTCCCGATCCTCCTCCTCCCAGCGGACGCACACGAACCCCACACACGCCGCCCGCCGCTCCGCTTCGGCCTCTCTCTCTCTCCCGCGCCACTAACGGTATATTGTCCAATCTCTGCAAACTGCGCCTTGCGCACACCTACACATGCCTTCCTCTCCCCCACCCCCCCGTTTCAGCCCCGTTCTTATGCAAGAAGAGCGCCGGCAGTAGCCTCCTTTTATTTCTTTCCGCGCGCGGAGGCACGAGTCCTCCTCCCTTTCGCGTCTGTGTGCTTACGCATTTCGCTAGCTATTTGCGGTCTACGTCTGTTTCGCCATTCCACGAGGCGCCTCTCCTTTACTGCCTCTGATTTACGTTCCCGAGCTTTTAACTGCGGACTGAGTCTCCGCTGCCTACACGACCGTACCGCCGTTCCCGTTGTTCTGCGCCCATTGCTAATTTCCAGCCGTAACAGCTTTCAGTTCTCTGTATAATTCGAAGCGCGCGCCGATGAAAGCTTTTTTTTATCGGGGCTCGATGGATATACATATATAACTTAGATTTTCTCGGCGAGCATTTTCATTGGATTGCAGCTTTACCAAATTTAAATATAATTCAGAACGATCGATGCATTGCATTGAAATTGCGCACAGATACCTTTCGATATTTTTATTTGAAATGAAAGAAAGGAGACACTGCTTTTTTCGACTATTGATAATAATTGTAGACAAATGGATATGTCAAATTTTAAATATAATATAATCGAGATTAGATTCGCTTGAAATTTGCGCATCGCTTACTCAACTAACGCTTCATGAATTCAAGTAGATGAGACCGATAGCTTTCACCCAGTCGTCCCTCGTGATTATATTTTCTGATACTGCAATAGTTGTACTGGAAAGCTCGTGAGAAACTAGAGGGCAGATTATGTAGCTCATCCGACTTATCAAGGAAATTTCCCGGGCCTTGTTTCCAAAATTAGAGCTGCGGGTTATGAAGATAACGGAGACGTTGCAGGACGATTAACTACACTGTTACTTGATTGTTAGGGCTAAAATTGCTCGACCGTGTAGTTCTAAGCAATTCACAATAGTGGAGTGTCGTTGGAAAACTGCTTCTTCTTATGGACTTTTTTATGGCTGAAACTCGTATTTGTTCAAAAAATAGTTTACTAATAAGGTGACACTATTTAAATGAAACAATTTCTTTTGCCTTATTTTCCTTTCTGGCCGTCGTCGCCTCTTCGACCTTTACCGGACTGCAGTTTTTCATCTTTTCCGTTCCTTGCCCGTCTAATTTTATTCTTTGCCGAGTCTCAAACGACGACGATGGTCGTTCGTTTCCTGGAGCGACGAGGCCGCCGCCGCACGCGGCTTTTTCTGCGAAGCCGGTAAGATGAAGTAATTAATAACATTTTAACGTAGCCTCTATTCATCTTCTTTTTCTTAGAATGGCAACTTGCGGTGCTTGATCCTCGCTCGCGTTTCTTTCCTCTTTTTTCCTATTTTTCCATTTTTCAAGCCGTATCTTAAGCGCCGCTCGACAAAATTTTTTAAATATTAAAATCTCGATTTTACAAATTTTATAAGCTTTGGAAAAAAGAATTATTGATCAATTTTTTTGTTATACTTTGAATAAATGTTATTCTTAAAACACGCATAAATGTAAAATTTAAAGTTTCACTATAAGCATTTTTTTTTTTAAAAACGAAGATGGGATAATAATTTTGATAAGATTATTTAAACAGTTAACGGTAAGTAATAAAATGGATACTTAATTTTTTTTGAAGTCATACATGTAGGTATGCGAGGTGCAAGTATCGAAAAACTCTAACTATTAATTTAAAAGCCGAATAAGTCACCGCTGCAAGAGACAGAGACTAATGATGTATGTGACGATACGCGGGAAATGGATGGCTACCGAAGCTATATCCAAGTACTTAATAATCGCGTTATTATATTTTATATTCAACGTTTACTTTAACTTTTTTGCCCGTGCCAACACTGTTCGGTAAATATAAGCGGACTCGTATCTTCTTAATAAATCACGTTTGGAGATTAACGCTTTGACAAAGCTTATGAGCAAACGAAAACATTAACGCGGAATGTCATATTCTTTGATAATTTAAACAGAAACGTGCTATTTTAAGAGAGGAACGGGAAAGCACATAATACAACTTTGACTACACTTTAATTATAATCGATTTTATAAATAACATTACGTTAATTAAAAATATTATCCGATATTTTGCCTCAATATAATAAGCATTTTAAATAATATTAAATTAATTAAATTAAATTTATTGTTTAGTTACGTTAATTGTGGTATTGTTTAAGAATTATTTTCTGACCACCAACCTTTTACCAAATTGGATGTTTTTATAAATCTAACTTGTTAAACAATTTCCCTGAATAAACAATCTATTTAAAAAAGAAAATGTTTTAAATTATTGCCGTAAACAAAAATAAATATTTTGACAATAAATAAATTCGTTCATTTGAATTTTTGAAAGAATTGTTTGTAAAAGTATTTTATTTGATCTAATCAAAACGTATACATGGAATGATAATCCTAAAAGCATTCAAAATATTTACAGAGTAGAAATCGGCTCTTTTTACGTGCATTAAAGGATCGTTGTAAAAAAAAATTCTGAAATAACAGAATGTAGAGGAAACCAGATACTTCGAAAATTAGTCACAGAAAACATGACTACTTACAATTAGCTTGACGAGCGGAGAGGAAACTTGAGAAATATCCGATAGTGTATTTCGATCAGGTGCTCTGTACACGTAGATGTCGCTGTTGACATTCATTTTGAATGACAGAGTCCTATTGATTAACTAGGTATCTGTCTCTATTCCTCTCTCTCTCTCTCTCTCTCCCTCTCTGGCTCTACTTGCCGGCTCGCTGTAGAGGATCTTGCATTCATGCTATCTCAGCATTTTGTCGTAGCAGAGAGGTTTAACAGCGCGAAGTAGAGAGACAGGAGGTGCGACACTTGCTTTTGAAAACGAATCTAGAAACCTGTGGTGTACTAGGCGTCGCTGTGCTCTTCGCATAAATAGTCCTCTAGAATGCCAGTCTCTTAGTTTCGGATGCTTAACCTAGAAGACAGCCGCGCATTTAATTCAATTCTCTCCGATTAGTCGATTATTATAAGCCGTAAATGTTTCAGAAATGTGCATTGATAGTTTTCGTGCAGCTATAAAATTTCTACGTAAACAAAAGTTATTAGTCTTGAACTTCAGAAAAGTATATTTGATCGCCATTATTATTTGCCGATATTTTTTAATAACCGAATATAAAGCATCTGAAATTTATGGTGTACTATGCATTAGTGAGTCTCTACCATTACTATTTTTTTAAACTGCCGGAACAAACCTTGACGGTTGTACCTCTCCGTTTTTAAGAAGGCATTTCCTAAAAGCACTTGCGAAAAGCCCATATAAGAAAAGTCGAAGGCAAATCTCGCTTATTATTCCTTCTTCTCCAGGCGAGGAATTTTATTTTCAAGTGCAGGAGTCAACGCGAGAGAGGCGCAAGCGGAGAGATTTAGTCGGGCGCTGCCTCTCCCGACCTCTCGCAAATCGTCGACGCTGACGCGCCCGACGCTCTCGGGCCATCTTTCTCCGACTCCGGGAATAAGGAGGGGTAATTTCGCGCGGCCACGACGCGTCCACGGTCACTAACGCGCAACTCAGCGGAACACAATTGAAAATAATAAGGCGCAGGCCGGGTTACTGCGCGACGGCGGGGGATATTCTGCCTTCTCAAGTGCAGCTTTACGCCCGACTCCTTCCTACCGGCGATGTCGATAATGTTTACGACTGCGACGCACTGTTTGATATTGGAATTGGATTTTATACAAGAAGGATCGGCGCGGCTGGAGAACGAGAGCCGAGGAAATGCACTTTTTTATGTGATGCTTTTCGCCAGATCGGAGGTAATGGAAAAGCTGTATTTTCAAAAAGTAGCGCAGCTTCGTTTAGACGAGTGGCGCGGATTCTTTTTTCCAGTTAATGCAGATTTTATGAGATACGTTACATGCAGCCGACATCGACTGAATATTTTAACGCTGTAATCGATAAACTTTTCGTTAGTTTGAGATACGGAGAAAGTTAATTATTTAATAAAGTTAATAATGTAGTGGGCGACATTTAGTTCTTGTACAATTTTTAAAAAATTTTTAGAATATAAAAGAGAGCGTATTGATGATATTATAAGATCTGCCTGATTCTCTTAACAAATCAAAATTTATTATTTATTTTTCGTGGAAGAAACAGCTATAAAAGTTTGAGGAAACCAATGAATAGGCAATGGGTTTTTATGATGTATCATAATTACCTGCAGGATACGTTTCTTGGAAGTTACCCTTTGATTTTAATTAAGGTTATAACGCTTTTAATCTTGAATTATTTAAACGTGATTTATATTTAGATTTTAGATTTTAGATTTTATTTTAGATTTTATTCTCACCTTTTACCATATTAATCTTTTATCAGGCAAATCTTTTTTTATCTCAAACCGCAGTTCTTGAAATTATTTCTATATAACTTTTTCACTTACTGACAAGAGGCGCTTATTTATTCAAACTCCAGCAGCTTTTTTTTTTCGGTCCTCTCGGTAAAGCCCGCAGTCTCAAGCAAAATGATATAATTAACGTAGGTTTTCCAAAGCAAATTACTATCAAGACGCTTAAGTACAACGTTTTAATCAAGAGAATGACAAATAGGGAAAGCGCGCTCGCAGCGACGAGTCTCTCCCTCAGGGTCATAAACCTCGAGAAGACCGATATGTCATCAAGGAGGAAGAAAGCCAGCGAGTAAGGGAGAGAGCACGATGAATAAAGCACTCTCTCGCACAACGGGAGAAATAAGATCGTTTCGCAAGCGGAGAGATAGAGAGAAAAGACCGAAAAAAGACTCCATCTTTTTCTCTCCTTTTCATATAACTGCAATTCCTTAATTGCATCGGAGAATGAGTGGCGTCGGCGGGTAGAACCATAAGCGCACCGAAAAATATGACTCCGGAGAAGAGGAGGAGAGAAGGAGAGAAGAAAAAGGCGAGTCTTGCGCGAAACGTCGAGCGCCGCAAGAGACGCAGGTACAGCGTAATATTGTAGCTCGAAAACACACTAGTTTACTCCCGACCGTTATAAAAACTAATCCTATAATAAACAACTAAGTTATACAGCGTCTTTGTCTATTTCTACCGAGGAACGAGCACGCCGCAAAATCGAGAGAAAAATAGAGAAAAGTTGCGCGGGAAAAGCGCTTCCTTAAATCAAAGTAGGATTCTTTAGACGACTGGTAAAAATGGTTAATTAACCAGGGAAGATTTTTTAAATCCTTAAAGGCAACAAATTTTTCGTGGAAATATAGTTTATGGAATAAGGAAGCTTTGACTTTCTGAATTTTCGTTTATTTTTTAACATTTTCTGTTGCCTTCCAAGTTTCTAGGTCGCTTAGGTCCCGTTTATCACACGCGTGCATAAATGAAAAAGAAAAAAGGGTCATGCAAAATTTTGTTTAAATATTTTAATATAGAAATACTTTACATTTGAAAATCCTTTTTAGTCCGTTAAACATTTTTTAAATGTAATTTCTTTTAAATTAAAGAAAAACAAATTTTGTAACAAAATGACGTCGGGAACTTAAAGAATTACACATGAGTCAAATATTGATGCCTGCTTTTGCAATTATATATTGATTGCGGATAAATTATGCCTGCAGAGAGAGTGAAAAATTCAAAATAGTTTTTACTCACTTCTACTTTCTAATAGCCACTGGCTATTTCAACTCCTTACGTTGAAAAGTAAACAAAGTTTAGTCTATTTTCTTTTCTGCGTACACCCCCCCCCCCCCTCTCTCTCTCTTTCTCTCTCTCTCACTTGTTCACTTCATCTTTGGTTAGAAAAGTGAAAATTCAAGAGAAAAAACTTAACATAGTAAAAAGCAAACATATGCGATTCGAAAAATCGCCTCTTTCGAAAATGCTTTTTGTGACATATAACAATATTTTCAAATTAATATCCGAAATGACGTAAATCAAGAAAAAAAAAAGAGCTCGAAATTATTAAAAAAGCTCTTTCAAAAAATTTCGGATCAACATTTTTCATTTAAAACGTTATATTTTGCAGATAAATGTATTTTACATTTTTTGAAAATAGTTGGAAAATACTATATATTATTTATGTCGAACAATTCAAATGCTTTACAAATGAAAGCACATCAGGACTTTACGACTTTTTAAATCTGTCGAGAAACAATAATCATAGCTCTGAGTTGACATTGATTAATGATACTGGGAATAATTTAGGGCTATCAACGTACAATTATTTATACCTACGAATTTTCTTTAACAGCCCAAGCAAGTTTTCTTAAAAGCTATAGGAGAGCCTCCTCTCTAAAACACTGAGTCGTCCAATGCACACATACAGAAGCAGGCGCACATATAGTTTTCCTAAAACAAAGTTTTACGGCAGCGTAAAAGGCTGAATCTGCAGATTCTCGTTGCTTATCACTTTCATCAGCAGCGAAGGATATCATAACTGTCTGTTAAAGTCGCGCAAGCTAATGAGAGTAGCAATAATTTGCGCAGCACTCCGGGGAGAAGTAAGTAAGAGGCAGAAAGCTCGCGGGGCGAGACAATATAAGTAAGAGACAGACTCGTCGAGACAATGACGACGAAAACTGCTATGCACGAAGATTACCTCCCCAAGGTTGCATCCTGCTCTTTACTCCCATCAAATACGGTTTTCGCGAGTGCTACTTTCCCTCTTGCTCTCTCTCGCACTCACACACGCAGCCGGCTGGCTTCTCGGCGGGCGCGCGGATTTCGACGACGGGTCACAGCGCACGCAGCCTGTCTTGCTAAACAGACGCGAAAGTCTAAAGTTTCGAGCGTGAAATTCTCCCCTTTTCACGCCGGGGAGGAAGCTCGCCAAAGAGTAAAATGGGACTGGAAGACACCCGCAACTTGACTTTTATGAGTCGTCTTCAAATCTGGACACACTTTTTCGCTACTTTGTAAGTGCCGAGTATATAGGGGAAAAGGTCGGTACGACCTTTCAAAAAGCATTCACATTTTCATTTAAAAATTTTTAAGTCAAATTTAGTTAAAACATAAGGTCGAACTAAATTTACTAGTGCTATGCATTATATCATTTAGTACATATTGAAAAAACGTTGATTTACGCTTTCGTTATGAAAGTTTAATTAGTTGACTGAAAAGGAACTCTCCTGATCGATCGTGGTTCCCGGTGATTGCTTGGTAAATAAACGAAAAATTTTTCCAAACGAAAAACTCAGAACTAAGCCCTCGAAGCGTCGCTTTTCAGTGACATTTTTAAAACCTATCCACTTTTGAAGCGGCTTTAACGAATTGGATCCTTCAATTATAACTTTCATCAAACTAGAAATTTTGTAAGATTTATTGTTGAAAAATGATGAAAAATATTCTAATGAAGATAGAATTTCATTAGAAATGGCAGGAAACTCAAGCCCTCGAATTTTTCGGTAATTAGAATTTTATTATATAAAAATGAAAATTTCAAATTTAAATTAAATTTCATGTTGAAATAAATTTTGTTTCGTTCGAGATTAAATGATGAGTGAAATTTTGCTATACATATACTAATAAACAGTCGCCGACCGCGATTACTTTTCAAACTCGGTAATGTAAAATTGTCAATTTAAAAGTAAAAAAGAAATTTATCGCAGGTAATAAAAAATGCAACGCTCCGCCGCGCTCCGAAGGGCGAAAAAGTTGATCTGTTATAGTCAATTAAAACAGATTTTACAGCGAAGAGAAATATACGCTTGCATTCCGGCATTTCGGAAGTTTCTGTGGCAACAAAAAAGGGGGGCAAAAAAAAAAAATAACGCTTGTAATAAATCGCTGCTTACGAAATTTTTCGGCGAGTAAAATATAAACGATAAAAACTAACGCCAGCGGAGGACGAAAATTCTCCTGTTGTGCCTAGCATAAATTCTGGAAACTGACTCGACCACTGCTCACGCATATACCAAGCAGGTGGCGCATACCCACTTTTCCATGTGTGTTTTTCGCTTTTTACCCTGCCCTCCCTTTTATTTATTCCTTTTGTTCCGTGTTTTTTTTTCTCTCTCTCTCTCTCCTTTCATAAAAGCTAAATGCCCCCCTAACGAATGCGCAGCCCGTCCGGCATTTGACGTGCTTGTTGTTCGCCTAGCCGCGAACAATTATCCGCATACCGCCTGAAAGAGTGGACACAAAAAAATGACGAATCGCCGGTGCAAGTGAGCGCAACGGCCAAACTCGCTGGCAATCAGTGCGAAAGAGAAAAAGCGAAAGAGCCCCTGAAAGAGGAGGAGGGAGCAAGAGGGTGGGAAGGGAAGGCTTCTCGCACCCGCGAGTTTGAATCGCACCGATTTCAACAATACCGCCCGTCTGCCGGTTTATGTATGTATGAAAAGTATTTTGATGAATATCCTCTACTCACTTTTTCCTTTATTTTCGTGCAGCGTTAATTCGCGATGATTTAACGCGATTAGAGACAAGAGGTAACAGCAAGTTTTCTCTGTCGATTCCGAGTCGCTCAATGTCAGCTGCTGGTCGAGTCAGTTTTAGTTTATTTGATAGGGCGCAACAAAGGTGTCATGGCTACTTTTATTTTGCGATTACTTTAATTTCGATAACTTTCAAATGGAGGCGACCTAAATTTCAGCGATTCGTGAAACTTGAAATCGATTTCGAAGTAGGACTAGCTAATTTCACGAATGAGCAATTACGCTTCAGACTCTAAAATAAATCAAACGTTTAAATGCTATATTATTCAGTGATTAGCAGTTGGGAGTTTTGTTTTTTTGCCCACGACTTGATTTTGGAAATTTAAATATTTCACAATTTCAATTATACTCTTGGCGTTTTTGTGTCGCTCCATTTAATGTTGAAATGAAAAATAAAAAATTTCTGCAAAAAAGATTAAATCAAGCAACTAAAATACAATAAAGAAGGGAAATTCGCCAATAAACCTTTTCTTTTATTATTTATAAAATAACATTTTCTTTTTGCTTTTTAAATCTTGCGCAATAAATGCCAGTAAAGCAATTTAAAATAAAGTTCATCTTTAACGATCCTTTAAGCGCTTAATTGCATATACAGTACCGCGGATTAATCCACGTAACACGTTTCACCATCAGTAATATCTTTGGGAGTATGGACGATAGATTGAGTTGCTAATACTATAGTGCTGTTTGCGCTCTCTAGAAACTCGATAATTACAATGTTGTTCAAGTGCACTTGCGCATTGTCTCTTAATTAAATCATGAACCTTTGCCGGAGAAATCGACAACTGTATTGCAAATCACAAATGCAGACTGGGCCAAGCACCTGGGGGTGTTCGATTCGTGACCAACATGCTCAAGGAGTCATTAAAGGTACGCGACTTAAGGCAACCCCCGGCAATTCAACGATGCTTCATTACTCGGTTCCTCGGCCGGGACAAAAAAAAATGCCCATTATCAGAGCTCAAAAGGATTTGATCCCTTAAAAACCGAGGGTAACCGAGAAAATTTGCTGCCTCTGGCCGCTCGCTATTTTACAAGCAGCTCGGCACCCGTATCATTGCCGCGGCGAATAAACGAGCGAGCCTGTGGTTACGTGTGAGAAAGAGGCCGAGAGAGTAGCGGCGGACGAGGGACTCACTGAATTTTAGATAGTTCCCGACAAGTAACCGGCTGAAGGCTTGTAATCCTATTATTAGATAGAACTAGCAATCGAGGTACTTCTATGGGCTTACCGCGCTAAACCCATAGCTGGGAGGCACGCGCTTTACGTTACGAGGCGGCCCGAAAGCAACGAAAGCGGAACATCCATTCGGGATTTTCCTCCTCACTTTTGCCAGTTGTAGGAATAAATTTCACCGCGATAAGGCCCGCTTTCAAGGCTAATCCAATGCTTCTTTAAGCTTCAAATTTGATTGCGTAAAGTGTCGTTTAGACGGATGCAGGTAAATCACTGTACTTTTAAATCCTCTTCGTTCACTGTAAGAGAAATTATTTTCCTAATGGAATGGCTACCAGGATAGATCTGCATTGAAAATTAGAGACATTATTTATCTTCATTTCCTTCGTCTTACATGTCACTTGTCTTAGTTACCCCCTTTATTATTGTATCCGTATATCAATCTTTATTAATTTTACGATGTGATATAAACTATACGTTGAAACTTGCCATTCAAAATTTTAGTGTGTGATTATTTCCTCGTTTATTATTCTTGCCTGACTGGAAAAGCAAGTTCTTGATATTACGTGGATTATATCCTCTGATCGATTACCCAAGTTTCGGATATTCTAATAGCTTTGTTGTTTTACGCAAAATCTTCTAAACTGCTTTTTGCCAAAAAGTTTAAATATAAATAAACAATGTAAATGGCAAATATCAGAAAAAGTGCTTTTGTTAATAAAAATCTAGTTTGCTTTTGTTTTTCTAAGCTCTGTTTATTATGACGTCATTCAATTAAAAAGTAGCTTTCTAACCCGCTGAGAAATGGGAATGTTAAATAGGTGGTTGTCTATACGTAGAGGAGGTAGGAGCCGGATAATACATCCACACTGCGCATATTTCGTAAGAAACTTCTAACAATATCCTTGTTCGCGGCCAGGAACTTCTCGGATGAGAGAAAGTAAAGAGTAGGAGGCGAGGCGAAGGGTGGGGAATTTGAGGAAGGGAAAGAGAGGGAGGGCGAACCTAACAGGAAGTGAGAAGTTGTGCGGCTGTTTCATAGGGAGGAATAGGTAGGCGAGCAAGATAGAACGAGATAAAACGAGAGAGAATTGTTGGCCTACAAAGTTCCTTTAACAACTCAGAGCCTGAAGCCCAGCAGCGTTTTGAGTTCGAGTAGAATTTTAGTCAAATACAACTGCTAGAAAGAATTCCTATGTATCTAAAGTTTTTTTCCGAAAGATTAAATTTAACGCCTGCAAACTCGTTTCTTTTTCTACGGATGAAATGAACTTTTTGTGGCTCGCTGCATTACACTTTCGCTGGCAGTTTGTATATACGCAGTGCACTCAATTAATCGGGTTAAATTATTTCCATTAAAAAAACGTAATGGAAAATTCTTGGGGAATTTAAATTTTATGAGCAGAAAAAAGATAATGTATCACGGGAAAAGTTTTTGAAATGCAGAAAATTGTAAGATGGCGAGGTAAAGGCACACCGTAAGAAAAAATATATGGAAGGTCCTGAAAATGTGCGAGGGTACGAAAGGAAATGGAAGTTTGCCGAATGCCATTACCTCGAGTACTGTCAGTGTTGTCGACCGCAAGTGGAGTTCTCTCTCTCTCTCTCTCTCTCTCTCTCTCTCTCTCTCTCTTAAGTTCCTGCGAGATTGAAAGAATTTTATTCTCTGCTGGAATAGAAAACACTGACTAGCTGAGGCAGGAAAGTTCCAAAGTTACCACTTTTCAGAATTATAGGTTTTTCTAAAAGTTTTAATAATCTTTTATCAAACTTTAGAAAGTAAATAGTGAATGAATTCAGATTGAGATGTCTTCTTTTTTTTCTATTATTTTTTATGTATTACGGTAATAGTAAGTGTAAAGCAATTAATGGAGCCGAGATTGATGTGAGTGCTAGTAAAATGTGAGAAAAACAAGTTTCTATTGAAGGAAATATTTTGTGATTGTAGGAAAAATAACTTTGAAAACGTGATTAAAATACTTTTCATACTTTCTTCTAAGTAAGTCTCATATTCTTCAAAACTTTATACGTTATTATGAAATTCCCAACTGAAACTTACTGTGTGCTTTATTGTATTAAAAGAAATTAGTTATAAGCAATAACGAATTTTTATTTAAAATTGTAATAACAATAAAGGAATTTTTTTTCTTTTAGTTTTTGTTTGATAAAAATTCTCGATAATGTAAATTTGAATAATAATGGGAATATGAAACTGATAAAGAATATAAAATCTGAGTTTTTAAACAAGTTTTACTTCTATTACTGTTAATTATAAGATAATCCGCAGATATACATGAAAAGTCATATTCTCGTGGGCATTCTTCTTTAGAATAGCTCATTAATAATTGAGTGCTAAGGGTTAATGCATTTACTCTTAATTAATAAAAAAGGTACGTCAATTTACAAATATATCGTTAGAAGTACCTAGAACCCACCGAGTATTTACAACTTTATTATGCAAAGCAAATATTGGTTGAAAAAAAAAAAACATAAATCAGATATTTCCCTTATAAAGTATATTCTTTTTGAGAAAAATGCGCGCTATAAAAGAAGCGGATCTTCCAATAGCGGCATCTAATTTAAATCAATTATATGCTAATTCGGCGGTTCCTCCAGTATGAAGCCCGAAAAAATATGCGGGGGGGAATAAATCTCGATAATATTTTGTACATAAGTACGAGCTTTCAGTAACGGATTTTTTTCCTCTACTCTATCGTTATCTTCACATATAATACAAGAGGAGCTGCCAAGGAGGGACAACATAAGAAAGGCGGAAAGACGCTCGAGAGCGAGAAAGAGAAGTGGAAGACGGTTCAAACGGAAACGAGTCTGCGGATATTGCTTTCGTCCCTCTTTCCGCTGCATATCCGACCATCACCCTTCCTCCGCGTACAAAGAAGGTGAGGGAGAGAGAGAGAGAGAGAGCGTCACATTATTTTTTGCCCTCCTCCTACAATCTTGCCAGCCGTGTAATAAATTTTCTGTGAGAAGCCGAGCCTTACGCGTTGGCGTGAGGGGTCCTCTCGTTCCTATCTCTCTCTCTCTCTCTCTCTCTCCTTTCTATTGCTCCTTCTTTTCTTTTCAGCCAGAACCCCGTACGCACACTCTCCGCTACGTTCAAGACACGCTCAATAAGTTTCGGGAAAGTATAAAGGAAAAGCAAATAAGCCAGGTTTCGCCTCTTTGTATGATGCCGTCAAGATTTTTCTATGGGGAGAAGTAGAAAAAGTCCACTATTAAAAGCAACCGGGACGTAAATTATTTTCTAATGATTTCAGCTAAAATTATTAACAATGTGTAAATTCAATGTTTAAGGTTTCGATAAAAATACTTTAATAAATCATTTCTGTAAATTGGTAAATTTTTTATTTCGTCGTTCCTGTTTTGGATTGCGTTATCGAACACAAGATCGATTTTCATACAACTCTCTGTAATTGTTACCAGGCAATTTTTCTCCGAGTATTAATTTCGCATACACGGCAAGGTTTAAATTTTGAATAAATGAATTTTTTTTTTCATATCTCAAAAACGTTCCCCCCACGCACTATTATTCAAGAGTGCCCTCAAGCAGTGACTTAATTATTCGTACCACTATCAGTCCCCGCGTTATTACGTGGGTACCGTCGTTTGAAAAAAGCAGCCAGAAGAACAAAGGCCAAAATAGAGACTTGAGAGAGAGGTCGCATGAATAGGTGGCAATCTATTAATGCTGTAAAGAAGCAGGAAGACATGAAAGACCCCCAAGTGGAATTTTACAAAGGCTTCACTTGTTATAATTGCTTCCTCGCTTTCAAGAAAGGTTTCGAGGAGCCTTCCAAATGCCTACGGAATATATACAGATTTTCATGCGGGCAGCCGTTTTATCATGGAGGAAGTGTCAATAAGAGGCGGTTAAACTTTTCGTCAATTTTACGTATTGGACATTTTCTCGTTTCAAACAGTATTCTTTTCAAAAATATAATATGGATTGTTTTAAAACAATATACAGACATAATATAGGTTTATAATTTGTAACAACTGAAACTGGAAAAATAATGGAAATTCATCGATTAATATTACTGTAACAAATAATAAATTATTATATGAAATTCTTTTTTACGCGCATTAATTAACGAATGAACTCATTATCATTAGCGTTCAATCGAAAATGATTAATTGAAACGTAGCGCATATCCGCCAATTGAGAATCCGCATAAAAAGCTAATAGGCGAACGGTACTTCATAAAAGCCAATTAGTTTTCAATTGCCCCGACTTTAATACGCCCGTGGGGGGGTGCGAACAAAAAGATCTCCCGAACGGTAACGCCGATGACTTTCATCGATTTGAAAAGGATATCACCGAGAGGCAGGACGTCGGTGGCGCTTCGCAAGCAGAGCAGCGGCGGCGGCAGCAGCCAGTGCCGGGACTGAATTTACATGCTACGGGCTTTGGGTGGCAGCCAAATTGGCTGCACCTGATTTCGATCGGCGCGCGCTCCCTCGTTATTATGGTATTTTATACGGCGACGGATCCGTCCCGCTTCGCTCCCCCCCCCCTCCTCTCTCGCTCTTACTCCCGATCCCCGGCCCGCGCTCGAACTTGGACCGTTCGATTTTACGAGTAAAAGTTTCAACGACATCCGCAAATGACGGACCTGCGGCGAATGTTGACATTGGGATCTGTTTCTGCGTGTCGTGTCCGCGGATACGTGCTCCCAATTGAAAAGAGATCAGCCTCTCGCCTCTCTCTCTCTCTCTCTCTCTCCGTCTCTCCATCGGTTCGGGACTATATCTCTCTGCGCCTCTCTTTCGTCCAGCGACGGGCAGATGTATATATGCACGAATGGCCGCGCGGCTGAATTCCCCGGAATAGTCGCTGGACGTACCGTCAGAATTGCCTACGTGGCGTATTATGGACCCAGACAGGGCCAATATCTGCACTTTATTCCTATCTCCGATATGCCTTTTTAGGGATTAGGACCGATCTTGGGGTACTGGATCCTTGACCTACATATCAATGGAAATCCCAATAGTTAATTCCATCGTAATTTTCGTTTCTCGAACTTTTCGATTATT
The DNA here is from genome assembly GCA_900474385.1 of Ormyrus pomaceus. NCBI lineage: Eukaryota > Metazoa > Arthropoda > Insecta > Hymenoptera > Ormyridae > Ormyrus > Ormyrus pomaceus. Next base: position 30,343 of record UCOM01001920.1, read on the forward strand.
TCTTCGCAAAACTAAGAAGATAAATAATGTAGAAGAGCAACGAGTACCCCAAGTTTAAAACTATCGGGGAAGCGAGGCCAAGCACTTTCTTCCAAAGTGATAGATCCGTACCCGAGTCAAGTTATTGCTCGTAGGACATAACAATTCACGAGTATGAAGCAAAAAGGCGATCGCAGCGGAATAGAATTTAGGGCTCGACTCGGGGGGGCGCTTCGCTTCCCAGGAAGCAATCGAAAAACTGAAAATCCAAGTTAACGATAAGTCGCGGGGAGCTGCGTCGTTTGCTTAGCGCGCGCGTAATCAATTTCGCTGGATCACTTCTCCGTTACGCGCGGCGTTGTTTGTTTGTCTGCTCGGCTTACGATTTGCCGCGACGACGGCGGCGGCGGCGGGAATCGATTTTCGATGCCGCAGCCTGCAGTCGAGAGAGTTTTGAGCGCGCGCTGCAAGGGAAGAGGATTGGCGAAGTGCAAGCCGGGAACTGATTAAAATGCGCGCGCGAGCTGCACGAGACAATGAGAGTACTGCGCTGCAAGCCACCCGTCCTTGCGGCGCAACAGCTTCACCGGCGCCCCTGTGTGACTGTTAAGTGTGCACACGTCTGAGGTACGCCGGCGCTTCTTATGCGCCGCGCTGCCGCTGCTGCCAATACACGCGCTCGCCTCTCTCTCTCTCTCTCGGCATAATCTCGTTACCGGCGCGTTAATTAACGTCGCACTTTATTCAATTCCGCCGAATGCAAACGCCGCTGTAATTCAATTGAATAATCACTCTCGGCTCGCTTGATTAAAGGTGATTTATTTCAGCTTGCTGCTCGAACCTGCAAGATCTTTGGCTGATGTTGGATTACGTAAAAACCGAAAGTTGGACGGGCACCTGAAGCTTTTTTGAATTCGTCGATTATTTAGTTGAAGATTGCGATAAAAATTTGAATCATTTTAGATTTTTCGGTTCAGTTACCCTGGTAAAAAGATTTTGACATTCTAGCTAGATTCTAGCGACATTATCAGAAATTATCGGACACTTTCTACCAGGGTATTTGTAAAAATAACGCTATCGTCAAAGTTACTGATCATTACTGCGCATCTTATTGATTTCTAATAAAATAACGCGTTTCTTTCCCACTTCGACGAGACGTCTAAAGCTGCACACACCAGGCATGTATAAAAGCCAGGGATAAAAAAGTAAGGTTTACTGCAAGCTCTCTTCACGGCGTTCGGTAACGTACAAATATTTGCCGAATCAAGAGCCAACCAGCAGAAGCAGCAGCTGCGGCGGCAACCACGGCGGTGGCATTTGCTCGCTCCCTGTAACGGCAACTTTTCCAGCTAGTTTTGTTTTGACTTTGATCGAAATCGTACCGCCGCTCTGCGCGCTCGCCGCCTCGCTTACAAGGAGTATGCTCCAGACAGTTTTCCGAGCTTCTCGCTCGGCTCCGCGGCAAGCAACTCGCAGGCATAAGCGTCTTCATACCCAGAAGCACGCCCCAGTGATCGCACTCTCTCCTCTCCCTCTCTCTCTCTCTCTCTCTCTTTGTGCATATATTTTCGCGAGAAAACTCGGCGCTGCGCGCTTGAGAAAGCAAACTGGCGAAGGCTTGCGTTTTGCGCACTTGCTCGCGACGCGGTGAGCAGTTACTGGTGTGTGTGCGCGCGGCTGCCTCTTGCGGCTCCGCATTCAGCTTTTAAAACGGACCCCGAGAAGATACGCGCGCAGCGAAACTCTCCCTTGAAATACAGACCTAAGATTTCGGCCTCCTGCGCTTTGCTTATTTGAACGATGTCGAAGCGAGATTCTACTTTGCTTCTCTCCCCCTTTCTCGAGGCGCGCGTGAATAATATATATGTTTTTCTTTTAAAAAGGGAGCTGCGCTTGATCGGTCAGCCGAAAACTGAACTGCGAGCGCAATTTTACGCTAAATTACTCTGCGGAATCCTTTGCCATCTGGTAAACATTTTTTATTTGCGCACCTTCGTAATCATTTATAATAAGAGAATTAATTCCTATTATTAAATTGCACTGAACATTAATTACTTGCGAGATAATGCCCCTCCAACTACAATGTCTACTACTATCAAAGTTGTTGAGTGACAGGAAGAAGTAGTAACGGAAGCCCTTGCTGAGATATAACTTGCCTTACAAGGTCCGGTACAATCAAGCCATCTACATTAACTTTTCACGCTCATCTGCTCAGCGTAAAGGGCTGGTCTAATAATCTTAGCGAATGGCTAATCGTTACCGCCGATTATACTTCAGCATATAAAGTGAACTTTTTGAATGCAGTTTAATGTTAAACGTACAGATGAAGCACGAAAAAATTAGCTGGCTATGGAAGCCCAATAGCAGAAAGCACTCGGTTTTTCAAGTTACTCCAGCGTATGGAAGAAAAGTACAAGGATGAAAGCGGAAGTGGGGTAGGGTAACAGGTCTGCGGACAAAAAAAAAAAAAAAAAAAACTAGCACATCGGCGGACAATATCTCGTGCCAACAAACCAGGTTCGCCGTTATCCCGAAAGTCATTCTCGCATTGTACGAACTAAAGAAATGAGCTCCGCGCGACGGCATAATTTCGCTCCCGTTGCGAAGGATTAACCCCGAGCAAGGGATTGAAAGAGCGAGGAGGGCAAAAAAGGGGCAGAGGAGAGGCAGAGGTAGAGAAAATGAGCGAGACAGAAAGATAAAGAAAGAAGGATGAAGGAGGGGGAGGAGAGAGCAAGGCCCCGCAGTCTAGAGCCTGCATATAGTTTTGAGAAAAGCCAAAGTCTGGGGAAAGGATGGGCGAACGGGGCGAGAGTAAGATGAGAGAAGGAAGGAACTGGAGATATTC
>UCOM01001921.1:0-33142 GCA_900474385.1 Ormyrus pomaceus
CCGTCTGATCTTCCGCTGTTTAATTTGAGCCAGGGCTCGGGGATTTCCCGCGGCCATTTAAACAGCTCGATATAATTCTTCAATCGGGGACATTTGCTTCATTTCGCTCGATCGCATGAAAATTCATTTCAGCGACGAGTTCTTTGGACGAGAGCTCCTTCTTCGGGGCGACCTTTGATATTGACATTGATTAATGAGTTTGATAAATTACTCGGGCGAATAAATTAAGAGATTAAAAAATAATATTTGTTGTGTCTTGTATTGTAATATCAGCAATCAATTATGATGTTTATTTTTTGGATGATCGAGGGTTTTTTTTTTAAATTGAATTGCTTTATTTGAAATATTAAAGGGACTTTTTATAATGCTTTTATTATTATTGCTTATTTTCATTTTAAAAAACTTGTGTTTTTAATTCAACATTGTTTATAATAATTATTAAATTAAAAATTATTTATTTTAATATTCTCCTTGCAGGTTCCAAGAAACAATTTTCTATCTAAAGGCCTTTAATTAATCTTTCAGAAAAATTTTTCATAATTTATGGTCAGGTACACCTCAGGCAATTACACTTTTTTAATAAGATATTTTTTTCACAAGCCCAGTTCCTAGAACATAAAATAGAAGATATTTTCCTGCCCGATGGTAAAGCCCCGTTTTAAAACCCCGGAGCCGAGCTCTTTATTTCGAGTCCGTGATTCGGAATTCCTTTTTTTTTTATTCTCGCGCGCGGTCCAATTCTCTTTGTGCGCGGCGAGCGCCGTGTGGGTACACGTCATTTTTTGCTACTTTACATTACGTATGGATTTGTGATTCGCCGCGGAAAAAAAAAGTTCTTGATGGCAAACCCCCGAGAGTCGGCGATCCGATAACTGAGGGGCGGCTTTTATGCCATCGCCGGTTTACGAAACTCTCACATCGATGGAAAATATGAATACGAGTATTGGCTCCTCGTTTCGGTTCGGTTAACAGTTCTCGGTGGAGCTTTAATGAACTAAACTACATTTTGTTTTCTTGCTGATTTTGTATGGAATAAAAATGTGGAGCAATTTTGTTTTTAGATCTTCAATAATATTTAACGTGATTTCTTTGAAATTTTTAATGAAAATAAACATATAGCTGGCGCAATGGATCATAAAGAATTGAACTAAAAAGTATGTGAAAAGTCATATCGGAGTTACCGATAATGAAGTATCATGTGAATTTTTCCGCAGCTGCAGCAAGCATTATCAGTTTCATCCGTTATGCAGCGATAGAGCTGCATTGATATGCATGAAAATTGTCAGTTTATTGTACTATTAAAGTACAAAATAAAAACAGATAATTACAAATTTGCCTAAATGTGTTTGATTCATATATTATGCAATGATTGCATTATACTGTATTGGTACTTGATTTTAAATTTATTTGAAATTGTGCAACCTATTGTTCAGGATAAAGGCTTGGATTTTAATAAAACCAATAAATTTCACACTTCAAATCAAATGCAAAAAAATTAATACTTTATTTTAAAATTATTTAAGTTTAACACCAAAGACTTTGATTACAACTATGTAGAAACGAACAAAAGACTAAGTCCAATTGCAATTTTTAGATTTCTAGACGACCGTCTCGCGAGCCCAGTAAGTGCAGAGTGATCTGCTTGCGCTTTCGGCTCGCCGTTGACCGCTGAACTCTGCCCCCGAATCGCGCCGAGCGGGCCCGAGGTGACACGATTTTTATGTACACAATCGATGACGCAATTTCTAACTCCTTATCGCCCTAACGCTCGTGACGACTTTCGTCTAATGCCTGACGGCCCCGTTTTAGCCTTGCGGCTTCCCGGTGCACGATTGAGACCCTCGTCTACCAACAGAGGAACCTTGCGGCTTCTCCGCGGGGTCTCTTGAAGGCCTAGGAACACCCAAAGTTGGTCCCCGGTCTATATGGGCTGACGCCACGGAGCTGCCCTGCCAACTCCGCGCGGAGACTCTGGTTGCCACGTCGGGCTGGCCTCTCAAAAATATCCAATTTCATTCCAAAAACGCGCATTTGTCGCCTCGGCACGCCTCGCGCTTCAGTTTCTCCGCAACACCTATATTCTTTTATAATTTTTGAGAGGCAAGCGGGTAGTAAATAAATAACTTTGGCATTAAATTTGGCATAATATAGAATTGCACTAATTATCCTCAAATTTATCCTAAATAAAATAGTTTTTTAAAAAGCAAGATGTTTCTTTTAAAGTTTTATCTTTAAAAATGAGTTTCGAAACAAAGGGTCATAAAAGCATATTTTAAAATAAATACGAAACTTTTATGTCAATTTTTGAAAAGTTACAGTTTGTCTGTCGAAGGGTTGAAAGTTGTATTTTTTTAAATGTAACTGGCGAATGAACCTCGCGAAGAACTTTAACATCGTTGCGAAGTTATTATTTTAGCTATATATATAGAAATGTGCAGCGTGCTGCAGATTTCCACCGGATTTTCTACGATACTAAAAGCACTGCGAATAAAAAATTCATACTTTTCAATAAAGAGCAAAAAGTATTTAATAACGCAAATCCATAAAATTGATACCAGATATACCCTGGTTCCAGCCCCCCGGAATACAGCGAAATACGGTGCAATCACATAAAAGGATGCTTTAAGACGCATAAAAGCCAGGCGCGAGCTAACGTAATTGGAATACCGTGACTTAGGGATTCTTACCGCTCGGGATTCCCAAGGCAGGATCGAAATTCCTATTGGCTCATAATACCCCGGGTGCCGGCCGGGGTATCGCGTCTGCTGTTAGCCGGCCGGCCAGAAGCAAAGATTTTTCTTTACAAATTCTCACCGGTCTTTTGTCGTTTGCCTTCCTCGCCCCTCCTCCGCCTATCCGTTCGCCCGCTTTCAATGGCTTTGTAGCACTCCCGCGGGAGGATTTAATAAAATCCCCTCCCTCGAGGATCCGCGTATTTTATCGTGACCGCGATTATTACGTAATTTATATCGCACTTGTAGCCGGGCTAAAAAAGTGGCCGAAAATTTGTAAAGGGAGAGCGTTGTATTACGCCGCCGGACGGCGGGGAGGTGCCGACGCGCTAATTCGATGATTTTCGCCGTTAAGTTTAGGGCGTTTGATGGATAATCAACGAATGTCGTTACATTAACATAATACTTTCAATTGAGTGAGTAGTCAAAAGAGGTTTTAGAGCGTCAATTAAATGTTTTCATGTTTATTGGCTGCTGAAATGTGTGAAGCTAATTTATTCCAGTAAATTTGAGTTTTAGCTCCTAATATTTATTCAAATCAATAAATACAAGTTAATAATCCAAATTCAAGTAAAGTAAAATAAAGTTACGAATAAGGTTACGAGGAAGATTGCTCGCGAAAACAAACCCGTTTCCAGTACCCTCTGTTTTTGGGGTGAAACTGCCTCAAGCCAATAGCGTTCGCGTATACGGTTGCCTCGTTAATTTCCTTAATTAGTACGACATAAAAGTACACACTGTGCGGTAACGCGAAATCGATCTCCGAGTCCGTTTGCAAGAATGCCGCGCGTTATTTGCGATGCAGGTCAGTTTGTTATCACGGGGCAAATGAACTTTCAGTGTCGAGTTTAGTACGTCGAGATAATTGGCGAAGTCAAATTTGCCGTGGCTCTAACGAGAAATTCCCTTCGGCGATTCGCCTGCACGTAGCAGGCAACGTGTTGACGTAAGAACGATGTGCTTCTATTTGTCATCTTTAACCGAATTAATGCGCGATGGGGGAACTTTGAATGGCACGATGTTTTGAATGGGATTTGGTTTCTGCTTTCGGTTGTTTGATTTCGTTTAAATTTGCATCGCGACAGGCGAGCTTTGCTTTTACCTGCTCTTCTTGAACTTACCTTGGCCGTGATGGACCGAATGAGATGTACAGTTTTATAATCGTCTCATTCAATTTAGTGAAGGTTAATAATTAAAGAAATAAATTTTTTTAACAACATGCTTTTTAAGAAAAAAAATTTTTTATTTATGCGCGACTAAAACAAAAATAAGTGGGGCACTTTTTTGCATACAAATAACTTTAGACATTTTTTTATGCTCATAAAACATTACATACAACGTATATATAATATGCATATACGATTTTATGAAATAAAAAATTATATAGAACAGGGCGTGGCGTGCACTTTTTTTAAAGAGTGTTCTTGAAAACAAAATTATTTTTTACTTTTTATTTTATTTCTTTCCAAGAAAATATTTTTGCGGTAATTTTTTTTCCTTTGATGTTTTTAAAATGCACGAATTACAAATATATTCTCCTATATTCATTCCGCTCTTATAAATTAAAGGCCAGGGATTAAAAATACTTGGATTAAGATGTGTAACGAATCATAAAGATACTCTTTAGGGTCATCTAAACTTGACTTTTTTTACAGAGACCTTTACCTCCGCATACGTGCCGGCTATACCTAAGTTTAGAAGAAATTTGTTTAATTATTCTCGAGCTCGGATTATAACTTCTTAATAAACTTTCGTCGCGGGAAAGATCTCTCATAAATTTGTTGCAACCCGAGAAGCTCGCCGCGCTTAAAAATAACTCGTCGCCCTCGAAAAAAAAAAGAAAAAAAGAAATCTTCGCGAAAATGTTCTGTTTAAAGTGTAACGTCCGCTTCGTTAGAGTCGCGTCGAGACTCGGCACGTAAGAGGTGCACGGCGTGCACTCGAAGCGGACTAAGAAATTTGCTCGTTTTACGAGGGGCGTCCGGGGCTCGTTTTTCTCTCATCTTTCGAGGCGGCGGCGAGAGAAACGCGCGCGGCGTCCACCCCTTTTTTTCCACTTTCTCCAAAGCCGAGGCGACGATAGGATCTGCGGGTCGGACGACAAAGAGTAATGTTCCTTCCGACGGCGGATAATTACTGAAAGATGTCGTCTCCCTCTCTCTTTTTTTTCACGCTTACTCTCTCTCCCCCCTCTTTCTCTCTCTTGCCTCTTTGTCGTCTCTTTTTCTTGTCGCGTATTGTTTTGGCGCTCCCCTTAGTTCTTGCGTCTCAATTTTCTTTCCCGTATTAAAAAGCTTTGTTTCGGGTAGCTGTCAACCGCTGTACTCGGCTTTTTTTCAATGCAAGCGAGGCTCGTCGCGCGCTTGCGAGCTTGCGAGCTTTTGTTTCGCGGGAATCGTGCCCCGCGCTCCTGGCAGCTTGATGGTGGCGATTAGTGAACTGGCCAAATTTCGGGGGGCTTTTCGCCCGAGCGTAATTTGTCAAACCGAATGACGCGACGAATGAATTGTTAAAATGGGACGTAAAGAAGGATCTGTCGTTTGGATTTATGAAAAGTTTCGAAATGAAATAGGTCTTTATGTAACAATGGCTGGGCGTACTTTATTTAGGATGACTGACTGGTGTAAAAAAATTGATGACTTTTCAATTTAGTAAAGTGACTAATGCAAAGAAATAGCGAATAAGTATAAGTAAAATAATATTTAAAAAGTTTAAAAATAAAAATTGTTAGCTTCAAAGAGAGAAGGGCAGCTAATTTCATTGCTAAATACATTAAATAATTATAATATTCGAAGTAACTCTATAATACTGGTTAACATCCATTAAATCCGAAAATAAATGATCTACTTAGCTAACAGAATAAACTTATTTCTTGGTGTAGTCAAAATTTTAGTACGGTGTATTAACTTTTTATATGCACTGTATACCAGCAGTGTAAATAAAATCCAGCTATACTCCACAAGGATTAAACGCTCTAAGAGCTTTCATAATAAGCATCGCTTCTGCATACAACTCTAAAAACAAGGGGATTTAGCATTTTCGAGAAAGCATAATTAAGCATAATAAAAATACCAAGAACTTATTATTTTATAAATATATATAAAAGAATATTCGATTTTAAAATAAACTACTGCAAAATTCCGTACATGCAGGAGCCGCTTGAAAGTAATACGATTATCGTAGGTCAAGGCAATTATTACGAATTAAAACATAATTACCCCCGCATCGCCGTGGCAAAAGACAAGGTGAGCGCAGGTACTTCCTGAGTTTACGTATTCAAAAGTCGTGAAGTCTGCTTAATAGTTGAGTACACCTTGTCGTTTTCCGAGAATCGCTACGGTTGCCGGGGCTGCTTCCTCCTTGAATCGAGAATAAGAAGAACAACGAGCTGTGCGTGCTACTTGTCGTCCCTCGAGATCGGCGCAAGACCGTGAGACGTGCAACTCCAATGCCCAGTTGAAATTTTCCAAGGGGCAAAAAGTTCTTGCTTGCTCCCGCGCTGCTCCAGATCTTGGTAATTCGAACGCCGCGCAAGAATTTCTGTATCAATTTCCCGGTGGGGCGAGGATGACTGAGCGGTAATATTTTTTTATAATTGAATGCACTGTAAAAAATTTATATAGAATAAGATATTTTGGAACGAGGCCTTTTTATGCAATCGAATTGTGGATAAAAATGGAGGCGTTCGTAAATTTGTAATTTTCTTTTTGAACTACATTACTGAAGATTATTAATAAATTTTTTCTTGAATAAACGAGAACTGACTTACCTACTTTTTAAATTAAGAGTGCCAATAAACCTTCGGAGAAAAAAAAAGCCTGGCGCCAAGTTGACCCTTTTAGAGTCGTGATATACATTCGCGCAGACGTTTGAATGACGGAGTCTATTTACACATAATACGCACATTTATTCTTAAATAATTAATAAGTATAATATAGAAACTTACTTTTTCATTCTTGCATTGCTTTTTGGTGTCAGCGGCGGAGAAAAAACAATTTGCATATTAATGGGACTGCGTTCTTGGTATTATATATATAGTAGTAGATCACGGAGATGATGAAAATTCAAAAGTCTGGCAGCGTAAACTTCCAATTATGAGTTTTATCTAGAGTTCAAAAGCCTGCGACTTATCAGTTTTAGTTTGAGCGTCGGGCTGGAGGATTTGTGGTTTATGAATTTTGTTTTAAGTGTTTATGTTTAAGCTTTATTAGTATATATATGCAAAAGGCGGCAATTAGTAAACAATGAATGATAAAAATTTTTAATTAAAGCTACTGAAAATGTTTGATGACTGTCAATGTTTAATGATATTTAAATGTTATACTTTAGTTTAGAGCGGTTAGGCTTGTACAAAGCATTTATATGCATAAAAAAGACATTAATTAAAAACCTACGTTAATTACATAATAAAACTATGTAAAAAAATAAAAATGATACTTCTTTATTAAAAAGAAGACTATTCCGTGCGATAAATTTATTATATCGGATACAAACGGCGAATCAATTATTCATTGTACAACTTTTCAAAGATTCGAAATATCAATGACTATTCGAATCTCTAAGCTTAACTTTCCTCAAATTCCGTATTCCTCCGAGAACCTCCTCGCATTTCCGCAAATACATCTTTTTCGCCTCCCCGGGAAGCATACGTCGCGCTTAATAATAGCATTCCATCCTCCCGAGCCTCCGCGCGCGTGTATGTGTGTGTGTGTGTGTGTGTAATAATCGTATCTCGGCGGGGGAGCGAATCGCGTTATCCGCTTAGCGCTTGTACTCGGCGTCGCGCGCGCGCGACGTTACTCGCAGGTACACATTACTGGATTATGCGCGCGTGCGTAGGTAGCCGTCGGCGGCCGTTGTCAATTCGGCGATCCCTCGGAGAAGCCCCTGGCGGACTGCTAGGCGCGGACAGCCGACTTCGCCGACGTCTCCGCGAACAAGCGCCGGTAGTTATAGGTGGCGGGGTGTTGCCGAGGTACTAGTATGGCATCGGGACGACAAAGCGGCTCTTTTATTTTCGATTTGGCTCTTTGTTTCGAAGAAGGCGTTGTTTTCTCTCGTCGGTCGCGGGGTGGTTTCAGTGGGCTGCATTAGCGGGAGGTTTAATGTTTGATGGAGAAATTAATTTGAAAACAAATGTGAGGATTACTGTTTTGGAAATCAGTGGGCTACGAACAAAGGGAAATAAGTACGTTAATTATATAAGCTAATTTTATGAAATGTCAAAGAGATGAAATTGTAGACAGTTGATATGCTTTTAATTATTTTTGCTGTTTTACATTTAATTAATAATTAGGATTATATGTAGACATAAATTTGTGGTTCGGACCAGATAATATAAAACAGCTTTCATTATTTCTGAATTAAAAACACGTCTTTTGCTCTTTGAAAGAAATTTACATAGGTGGACTATGAATAGTTGTTGTCTCAACAGCACATATTAATAGATACCTTATTTGTATAACCTTATTTGAGCCTGCGAAACAAAGCTCTTCTCTACCTTCTCCTGTAACACCTGCCTATCATTTGTCTCAACAACAGCTCAATTAAAAATCGCATCGAAAGGGCTCAGAAGTAAATAAAAAGGCTGAAACACAGGGACGCTTACGCGAGAGTATGTCGAGCATTAGGTATTGCGCCAGCATTTGCATACTTAACTCGCTATCTTTCGCTCCTACAGCGCCGCCGCCGCCGCCGCCGCCACCGTCGCATCGTCTCGCGCGACAACGATGACGCTCCGCGTCACCGCCGACCTATTCCATTTAATGAGCCATTTTCCGGAGCAGCCCCGAGGCTTGAGTTTCTGCTTTCAAGACTTCCACTTGAAACTTTCCGAGTAAATGAGTCGCCCTTTATCATATGCAACGAAATTTTAAACTGCAATCAATAAAATATCTCTCTCTCTCTCTCTCTCTCGGGCTGTTTGCACCCTCCGCCAGGCGAAGCGCCGCTGATTAAACAACCTTATCAATATTCGGAGATTCCGGCGGTTATCCGCGCGCGGTTGTGTAACTTTTACAAGACAAAGAAACTTTCAAGTATGTGCCGGAAAACTTTCCCGAGATTATGAATCCCCCTCCCCGCTTGTATAGTGATACTTTTCGATTTTATATATCCCGCCGGGGGAAATGAAATTTATGAGCCTCGCCGATTCGTTTCGCGAATGAATGAGAAATTTTTTCAATAAAAATCTCTCAAGTTTCAAGCTCCGCGGGCATCTTTTCGCAACTAGGATTGCAGCTGCAGCGTTATATTCGCGAGTCGAGAACGTTCTTCAGCCAACGATAGGGGAGATGGTGGATGAAAATCACGTGAAATAATGCACGATTCACGTGGGTAGTAGAACATGCGGAATTTATTGCTAAAACAAGTCTGTAAATATGAAGTATGAGGAGAGGGAAGGTTGTATCGTTAATTAACGAAAACTCGAAAGATGGGGAGCCTCTGCAGTAGTTTGTTGTAAATTAAGTGCATAGTTCAGATAGACGCGTTAATGCATGAAAATCAGGAGAATTTTTAATAAACCAACATCAAACAGTAGAATTTATGGTTCTAACAAAAAGACGCAGATTAAAACTTGGAAATAAAATAACTGTGATAGTGCTTTTTCTCTACAAGTCCTAATTAACAACCTTAATTGGCGACCGACCGATCGTCAAAGTTAAGCAGCGCTGGGCATAGCCGTTACTTTGCGATCAGAAAAATCTTGAGACTGCCCTAAGTATACGTAAGGGCCTTTTAAGAATTTTCATAAGGGTCTAATAAGGCGGGTTGAGGTGTATTATACGAAACCCTGATTTGCCAAGCTAAATTCAGAATTTACCTGAATGTACCTGAATAGTACCCTTTAATACCCTTAAATAGCTAAAGTCAATCAAAATTCCGGTGCTTACAAGGCCCGCGGAAGGCCATTATTTCTACTCCCATGGATGAACATAATATTTATAATAAATACAAAAATGAAATAATTATAAAGTTTAGAATAAAACAAGTAATAAAATTTATATTAATATAATAAAACAGTTGTAATAGGTGATAAAAGGGATATAACGCGAAGCAACAGTGTTATGAACGTATTTGACTGTCAATTTCTGCTTAGTTTCCCACTTAGAACATCAGACCCTTGCTTAATGCACCGCTAAACGCCTTATAAGGGCCACAAGTTTATTTTAAGGCATCGGACCAAGCCCTCACGTATGCCCTAACAATGATTCTAATCTGATTGGATGGGTGACCGCTGCCTATGCAACTTTGTACGATCGGTTAGGCGTGTTTTCACATCCTACAATGTGAGCAAGAGGTGTGCTTATGTACGATTTCGGTGTCTAAGCCTACGCAATGTGACATGGACACCGAAATTGAATATGCCAATACACCGGCCATCTACGGAGCGGGTTTTCCTAATCAGGATTTATCCCAGTGGATTTGCCTATAGGTTTTCCCCGCTCCACAGGCATAACCCTGGGCAAATGCGGAGATGGAGGGGTCAGGGAGGGATAGGATGAAGGTTAGGAAAATAGGAAAAAATAAAAAAATAGGAGAAGTATAAGGAGTCCTCACAGAAGATCACTGGCTAGGCCACAAAAAGGTTGCCGGAGCGAACCCAGAGAAGGAGTTTCCCCTAAAAAAAAAATAACCTTAATTAACTAATTTTTAGAAGCTCCGTCGCAGGGATCACCTTGTTAAGAACAACAGCATTGCAGGAGCTGTGATTAAGAAACCCATCAGCCATCTCGGTTAATAACTGTCAATGTACCCTCCGTCGCTCAGTCAGTCGAAAGAGAGATTCGCGCCGCGAGCTTGACAATAAATTAAGCAGCAGCCTCGTTGTTTTGCATGCAGATTCCCGCTGATGCTTAGCCGCAGCAGGGAGAGAGAGAGAGAGAGAGAGAAGGCAAAAGACAGGTAGCACATGTCGTCGGTCCCGTTATTACGAAGTTCGAAGGAAGCCCGTGACGACTCGGCAACGTATGAAACGCGGGCTTAATCGAGCCGACCCGTAACACCACACCCCAGGTGAAAACACCCACACACGCACACACACACATACACGCGCAGAGCCGCCGCTACGGGCGAGTGGCTTTTCCCCGTATGCGCGGCACACATTTGCGCATTTGCATTTACGTAGCTATTTGCATCTCGGCTGAACAAGTACAGGCGCCTCTCGCTCTCGGTCCTCGCTTATGGAAATCCAAGAGTATGACGTACGAGCTACGGCGCGTAAAGTGGTAATAGCTTTCTCGTCTCTCCCTCTCTCTCTCTCTCCCGACCGCCAGCCTCAAGGATAAGCCCGGACCCGTTGTATTTCACGAAAGGCGGCTGTGGACAAACCATAAGGGATTACTAAATAATTCGATGCAAGACCGATACCTCGGCGCGTTTTACATCCTGATTCGGGCGATTTGCGGGCCGCGATTTCGGCTTGAGGGATTTTCCGAGCGGAGAAAAGGCGGGAGAGGAAAGAACGGCCGGGGGAAGGAGGAATGGAAGGCAATGCATCACTGGATAAGGCTGTTTTATTTATCGTTCCAGCGTTTCTGATAACTCGGCGAGGGGGGTATCGATTCTGCGGTTTTAAGGCTGGAAAACGACTATGAAGGACTGTGGCCCAACAGAGGCGATAGCGTTTTTAAGGCTCCTCCGATGCTATTTGCCGAAGCTATATTTTCGGTGTTCTTTCTGAAATGGGGCGCAGTGAAACTTGAGTAGACGATAGCTGGTTTTACGATAGTTTTGCATGAGGAACGTAATGCCGGAAGTATTATTAATCTGGGGAGGCTTTTTTAAATCGTACGTGACGTTTATGGAAGTCGTCAATTTTTTGTTGATTGCTTGAATAATTTTTGCGGATTTCTGTGAAAGTAAGATTTTTCTTACGGCAAGTTTCTAATTGTAAAAAAACTATAGCTTGAAGATGAATAATAAACTCCTTATTTTATGCTAATGATGGGCCAAGTCTTTTCATTGTGCTCATAATGATAGTCCTCCCTTCTTTTTATTCTGCTCCTCATTTATTTTACTTTTTACAATCCAAGCTTCTCATTATAAAAATCATGCGGTAGAGCTTATTTGTTTTACCATAATTGATCTTTCTTGCTATACTTTCAAAAGAAAATGTATTCTGTAAGTTCGAAAAATTGACTTATTTAATGTTAGGATTTTTTTTGAAATTTTGAAAGCTTAGAAAGGGTTTTTAATTGCGATTGAAAATTTTCGTTCTTTTTTTATTATAAATATTACAATTTCATAAAGTGTAAAATTTAACATATTGCGGTCGTAGTATAAGTTATTTGACATTTGTAAGGCAAAACAAAGAGCTACGTACCAGCATAAGCTTCCAAAGGCTGAAAATTTTAAATATGGCCTTGTAAAACTTGCATTCTCTGACATAGTATACTCCTTTGCCCTAAAAATTAGAAATGCATGTATCAACATTTTCATCAGAATAATACATTAGTGGTGAAAAAAAACATTTAAAAGTATATAATAATCATTCCCGCATCTATGAGCGCATTCCAATAATAATAAAATCAAAATCGCTGTTCCCGAAGTTATAATTAGCAATTTCATCGAATCACCGACCCGAACAGTTATGCTCCGCCATAAACATCACCGCCGTAATCAAGCAAACAAAAGCTCGTTACACCGAACAGTAAAAACACTTTCTTCGCCCATATCTGACTCTATCAACCATAGCAGGCCAGCGAACGCTCGATTAACTCCATCCATTCGAAACCCGCCCAATACACCCTCGCCACCGTCCCGACAACAACCACCCCAAGAGAGAGAGGGAGAGAGACGCGCAGCCTTCGAAATGACTCGGGGGAGAGCGAAAGGTTGAAGAGGACAAAAAAAAAACCATAAAACCATAAGACGTGTCTGGTCCCGGGACGCACGATAATTCGTGCGCCTCCCCTTCTGCGTGCGTTATAACTCTCTGCTTTTCACGACACGTACGCGGGCCGCTCTCTAATCTTGACAAAAAGTACTTCGCCCGCCATCTTTAATATTTACGTCGCAATTCCGCGTTGTCGCGCGGGATATATCCGCGCGGCTGCCGCGCGCGCGCGCCCGATTTATTCAGCGGAGCTCTTCACTCGCGGCGGCGGCGGCGGCGGCTGCCTGCCGCGATCGCATCGCCGGAGAAAAAATGCACTATGTAATTCCGAGAGTGAGAATTTTCAGTGGGAAGCGGGATGCCGAGTGAGGGAAGGGGTGGGAGGGGAGGGGGACGAAAGGGAGCTTTTTCCCGAGCTTTTCCTATTTGCGCACGCCGCTATTTGCGGTATTCCCGCGGTATTTTTATGGAAATGCAGACGAGAAGTAAGTGGGATGGAAGGTATTTTTGGTAATAATTGGGTATCGACGGAGGTTCAATAATAGAGTGGATTTTGAGCTTCGTTATTGCAAGATATATGAAGTTATATTTTTGCAGTTGAAATAAATCAATCCTGTTGAGTCTTGTACGTGAATTTATTCACGATTGAAAGCCAGTGGTTGCAAGAAGATAAACACTGTTTGATAAGAGAGCTGGAAAAATCGCCTCTATATTCGTAGAAGCCGTAATTAATCAGATTAAAGGAATATTCCTCGAAAGTAGAGTAGTCCAATAACTTGTACTTGTCTTTTTCAGAGTTTTTTTTACTTCGGAGAAGATACCCACTTTTAGAAATTCTATATCAATGTTTCTTCCAGATTCTTAAAGGGTCGTTATAATTTGTTTTTATTTTGTATAAAATATTTTATTTAATACAGCAGAGATTAAGAAACTCTAAATTTCGTTTAACACCAGCTAATTCCCGTAATTACCCACAGCTGACAGATTTCTTTCAAAAATTCGTTTCACCATTCAATTACAGGCAGCCATTCCGAAGTTCGGGATCAGGCAGCAGTTTACATTTTTGCTATTGAACTTGTTTCGCACGTTTTCCCGCACAAGTTCAAAAACCGGGCTGCCCTCGTTTTTACAAACTCGCCTGGATTAGCAGAAGGAGCAGAGTTGTAGCGGCCAATGTGTTATATCCCAAAAAAAGACGAACAAACTCGCCTCCGACTCGAATCGAACGAAAACTTCATGGATATCACACATACAGAATGCTAAGCTGCCGCAGCACGTTCCTGCATGTACCTGTAAGTTTTTATGCAGCTCGGATATAGCAAGTTTGTACAATTTAAATATTTTCGGAAATTCTAAACTCTATATATGTATTTGTAGCAAACTCTGGTACTAAACGTACCTACCTTTTTTGTTCGTTCGGCGCAGTTTAAACGAGATCTTTCGAAATAACGACAAGGGAAATTTTAAATGACGTGGCGCACGTTAAGAAATGTTTAACGGCAGACTTTGGCTCCATTTGAGAAAAGAAAAATCTCGAGCACGCGGAATGTGACATAGCGCACTTATAATTTTTAAGCAGCGCGAAAATTCGCGGAAAAGAATTTTAAAATTGAAAAACCCAAGTTGTCTCGGCGCAGACCGCGCATTTCTCGGCGCGAAACTTTTCAGATGCGTCTCATTCGCACACCGCGGGACGAGCGCTTTGAATGCGGATGCAGTGCGCCCACGTCAGCTTGCGAAATCATCCTGAACCTTCAAAATTATGCACTCACTTACTCGTCCCCCGGCCCCTTTCGCTCTCTCGACTCTTCCGCCGCGTCACAAAGCACACGGCGAATTTTATTTATTTTTTTCTTTTTCAGCTTTTATCGCTCTCGAGAAAATTAATTTTCCGCGTTTTCCGGCCCCCTTTTGGCTTAAGGTTCTCTCGCTCCCGGCGCATAAATTCCACATTTATTCCTCGTCATAGGTTTCATAATGAGATATGAATATAACCTCCTTCTAGCTCTATGATTCAAGCGCAATAAAAGTTATTTATTCGAATACTTAAAAAGAGGGGTGGGGGGTGAGTCGTCGGTCCTTTCCTCTCGTCGCCGGGGAAAAGCAAGGCCATAAAGTCTGCCGAAAAGCTGACTCTCTCCGCGCGAGGGGCGCGCGCGCTTATAGTTCCGCGCTTGATACTCAACGACATCCGCGACAGTTTTAAGGCCGAAGGTGAAGCTGCTTTGAATTTCTTCCGTATATATATGCATATTTTGGTCACGCGTTTGTTTATAAAGAATATACCGTATATGCATTCGAAAAGTATGCAAATGCCCGCGAGCATTATTGCTGCGAGATTTAAATATTGTATGCTTGGGTTAAATAAGTTCTGAACCTTAATATTTAATTTTCAAGTATAAAAAGGCAGGCTTTTGAATAAAAGATTTTCTTTTTTTTTTCAAACGTTTGGATTTTCGTAATAAATAAACGAAGGGTTTCGAATAAAAAGAAAAGGTATATCATAAGTGGGTCGTCTTCGGATAATAATAAAATGATACCGTTCGTTTTTGCCTTTTATCAAGAATGATACATAACCGAGAAAGCTCGTTAGCATCGTCCAGGTTTTTCCTCAGATTTCCAAAGGGCACATTAAAAAAATAAACATAAATTTCGACAATAGTCTTACGCGGACCCTCGTTATTTACTGCCTTGGCGCTCCGAGTTTTGTTGACCGCTCTCGGGGTATAATTTACATTGTAACTTCGCTGGGAGCACTGGACCGCTAACATATCATAAGCAAATATAAACACGCAGACATTCGCGCTTGCCGAGAGAGAGAGAGAGAGCGCGTACATATTCACGAGGGCTCTCGGCGCAAAGTTAGACATGCACATTCCGTATCAGGAGCAATCAGGGGGGGATGGGTGTGTAGTGGCATCGGTGCGCGTGCACGCACATCCGCTCGCAGCTGCTCCTTTTTTCGGCTGCTCTCTCTCTCTTCCTCTCGCGCGGCCCGAGCCGATAAGGGCTCGGAGCTCGAGGAGGAAAGAGGGAGATAATGGCACGGGGCCAAAACAATCGCTAGCCACTAAATTTCCAGTCAACAAACATTGGCGGTCGGCCAGGACGTCAAGCAGCGTCGCGCGCCCCTCTCCTTTCTCTCTCTCTCTCTCTCTCTCTCTCTCTCTCTCTCTCTCCATCCACCCCCCCGGCTTCTTCTTAGATTTTTATCCCCACGACGTCGCCATCTACCATTTCCGGCCAATTTGATTCCTCGCGATACTCCTTTTAGTGCGCCTCGCTCCTTTCCTCGCCTCCGAATGTACTATTAAGATGGCTCTCTTTTTTTTCTGCGCCGATTCCTCGGGGTGGGTAGAGGGAGCTACGACTGGATGCGAGAAACTTCCTTAGAAGTAATAATCTGGAAAATTTATCGGACGCAAGCTGCTCGGCGGAAAAAGAGAAAAAGACGAACAGCGCCGGAGACGTTTAGGGAAGGTGATTGAATTTTTTGAAGGCTAAGACGTTTTAGACGAAATCGTGGAATTTATAGTTGAGGTGATAAATGTATGAAAGAGAGGCTGACCGTCGTGAAGAGGGCGACGATAATAATTTAAAGACTTCACCTCATTTCACTTATGCAATTACAATTGTGCGTCTAATTTGCGCGTTAAAAAATTTTGTAGAGAAAGTTTCACCGCCAGAAATTTGGTTAGTTATTAGCAAGTGGTAACTTTGGGGTTCGCATTTTCATTAAAGCGAATGGGAGTTGAATTTTTGAGAATTGGCGAGGTCAAAATTTTTTGGCTCGACAATGTTTGTCGAAAAAAAATGAGACGGTGTTCGTAATATTCTAACGTCATCGTAAAATGTTTGCGTTACATTCGGATAATTTCTAGAATTATAGTTTAATGCGATATACGTCTGGGACTCAAGGGGTTACAGATAAACGCTCTAAATATCGTGACCCAATTGCTCTCGTACGTATAAAATTTATTAAAGTTTATACATTCAACTGTTTATTTTCACGACTTTATTCCGTTTGTAGCCTCGCAACAAAGGCGGTGCCTTGAACGTTATTTATCGCCTTTACTTCTAATAAAAGCTCCTCGATAAATAATAATAAACTGCAACAAAACGAAACAACATAGAGGCAGAATTTATAGCGCCGTTAAAGCGCATTACGCTACTTTTTTGTAAAAAGACGCAGCGAAGGCTCATGGAATTTGGGAAGCATCTGGCATAAGCAGCGCGGCATATCTCCCATAGCTGTGCCAAGTTTCAGAAGTATCCGATAACATTTACGGAGCGTACCGTATACTATACTTAGAAGTAACGTCGGTTTTCGGATAGGCTCTGGGAATCAATAATAAACGATAAGTCTCTCGCTGCACAGTGGCCCCTCTCACAGTGCATGCAAATACGACGTTCCCTTTCGCGTTTTTTCCCGCGATGCCCAGTGGTATCGGCAAATGGATGTGTTGCTACGCCAGACTCTCGTATAGCGCAACTGGACTCCGGAATGTTTGCAGTATGAGAGAGACCGATGTAATCTTCAAAACTACCCCCGGCTTGCTGAGTTTTGTAAGACTTTTGCGGATTTTGAGTTCATTATTGATGATATGATGTACCATCGATCACGAACTGAAAAAATAGTCTTAGAGGGAAATTACCCGATTGGTCTTATCGAAAGGACATTTAAACGATATAACCAAACCCAAATTGCTAACGCAATCGCAGCACCGTTGTCAAAACGCACCTTAAATCAGCGAAAACTCGCGAGTGAAGCCGAAAAAGCACGAGATCGCTGCTCGAGCTGCTCCTTTTGTTTTCCCTTCCGCGCGAATTAACACGTAACCAAAAATAACGGCGTCGGGCTTCCTCTCGCAAGCGCACCTGTCCGTAATCACACGATATTTCAATACAAATGAAATAACTGCATTGCAGGGGGGAGGGGCGCTTACGCTGATATTTCCAAAAGCCACGCTACGTCCGACCGCGCGCCGCACGACTTCGCTCCGTAACAAGCCGGAGGGGGTAAAGTCGCGGCTGCAGAAAGAGAGAGAGAGAGAGAGAGAGGGAGCGAGGGAGGGAGGGAAGGCACGACCGAGTGAATCCGAACTTCTCGGCGCGCACGGAAACAGCTCGTATACTGGGTGCTCGGAATCCTATTGATACGCCGTTTTTATAAGATTTGGGAGGGCAGCTTTTTTGCGAGGCTGGATTTGTAGCTTTGCTCGGGGGGTGAAGTGGTGTAATCAAGTGGGTTTGTTGGGGGATGCGGAAAACGTGTCTTTTGAAATGGATAACTAAAAGTGCTGCAAAATTGAGCGCTACGGGAAGTAGCAATTGTGCTTTTGATAAAATTAATAAATTTCCCTGCGTACTTGATAGTGTTATTCGTGTTTTCAGCGGCTATTCTGAAAGCTACTTTTTGATCTGATAACCGAATCTGATAAACGTGTTGCAAAAATTTCTTAAATCATACCTTAAATCGTTAAAGGGTTTTATCTGAAAATTAAATCGCTGTAAGAAGATCGAGATACATTAGCATACTTCTTTCGAAATCCCTTAAACTCTTTGGAAGATTAACTTTTTTTTGACTTCAAATTCGTATTTCCGCTATCGATTTCCTTAAGGGGGCAACTTTGTAAAGCAATGATTATATGATTAAAATTATTAATTTGTTTTTTATTATCTAATTTGCTTTAAAAAAAACAGAAAAATTACCTTTAATTTAAGAGTATCTAGACCTTTTTATCTCAGATAGTCTTAGAAATACAATTTTGTTAGTTTTCCAAGGCTTTAATCCATTGGCCGTAAACTTTTTGAAGAACCAGTCATTCGACTTCCTTCAAAATTTAACAGCAGCTTCCTTATAGATATATTTTCGGCATGAACGAAGGAAATTGAAAGTGAAGTAATCAAAATCAAGTTTTAAAATTTCAGTAATTTTAAATTTTTCAAGAAATCCTGCATTCGCGTTAAAACTTATGCGACTATAAAACAAAATGAAATCTTAATTTGGGAAATTTAGTCAACAGAGCAAAAACACCAGTTGAGATAAAAAGATCTAGCTACTCTTAAATTAAAAGTAATTTTACTCTTTTTCAAAGTAAAATTAAAAAATAATAAATTAACTAATAATTTCAATAATATGAGCATCTCTTTTTGACAAGGTTTAAAGGTGGGTTGTCCCCCTAATTCCCCGAATAAAAAGCCAAATTTCCATCAAAAAGGTCTTTTCAAAGCTCTTCTTTGCGCCTTATCTATATAGCAAAGCTACTCCACTATCTGGAATCATCTTCCACGCGAGGTAACTTCGGAAACACCCAGTACATGCAAAGACGCCCACCTTTGGGAAAGCGGGAGAGAGAGAGAGAGCGAGAGAGAGAGGTAGAGACAGCAGCAGCAGCAAACTTGGCCGCGTTCGCGCTCTTCCTCGATAATATCGCGCAAACTCGGGATTTGCCTGTAGGAGCCAGTAGCTACCTGCCGTATCTGTCATAAATCTTCGCTCCGCGGGAAAATCGGCGGCGGAACCTTCGCCACACTGTACGTCTGCATGCACGCCGCCGTCGTTAATAACGCGCATGTGGGCCTCCTCCCCGCCCGCCCGCCCGAGGGGGGTTAGCGAAATCTCTTCCCACGTTTAAAATCTGATTTTCGCCCGACGTACGTGAGCCTCCTGTATTTCGGAGACAGTTTCTGCTTTATCTTTGGCCCGATGCACTTTTCGCGTTTTTTCGTTCGCCGAGTCTCTCTCTCTCTCTCTCTCTCTCTCTCTCTCGCTCTGGTATACACGCCGCACGTCGCGCAATGCCCAGGAGAGATGTGTGTTGGAAACGTATACGTGAGCAGTCCTGATAGCTTCCCTGAAAAATGCTGAGCACGCGTATTATTTTTGTCTGGAGCGACGTTTTTTCCTGGTTGAGAGAGAGGGAGAGAGGAAGAGGGAGATGGAGAGATGGAATGGAGATGGAAGGGAACGCCCGGACAGTTTTTAAGCTGTTTTATAAATTGCACGTCAGATTGTCGTTTGTTAAAGTTATAGAATTTATAGCTGAGGGGGAATTAATATGCTGCGTGGAATATTAAGGTTTGCGGTTCCTTTAGCGTTTTCGCATTTTTTAATGTGGGACTTTTAGTGTAATGAGAAAAATGTTAAATGGAAGCAAAGCCGTAATAGAAACATGTAAGATGACAAGATAGAAAATGCATTTTTAATATTTAATTATTTAAAATTCTAAGGCTGAGGCTGAGAAACTAAGTTTTTAAAACAAAACTTTACGTACACTCGAACGAACACCGGGCGATTTAACGCTCGACACTAATTACTCAAAGGCACCTTATTAATGTGACTCACGCACTTTTTCGGCCCAGTCTAAGTGCTTTTTAACTAAGAGAAAGTGCGCAAAAACGTCGGCAAAGAGAAAGAAGCTCTCTCCAGCGAGTAGGTAAGGTGGAAAGATGAATGCATAAAAGAAGGGTAGAAAAAAGGACGGCAAAGGAGGATACTGACGGAGGGCCGGACGAGAGAAAAAAAAGAGAGAGAAGGCGCACCGGGCAAAAAGATGGAGAGCGAGAGATGAAAGGAGCAAGACATTCGCCGGTTAGCGGCGTGCAATACGGCAGAAATCAGAGGCTGGCGAGCGGAAAATAGTCGTGAGAGAGAAGGATTCTCCGGGCCCCTTGATTTATTTAAAAGAGGGGCGATCACCAGCGAACTACCGTGTCTCCTTCACGGCGCCCTCTTCTTTTTCCCTGCTCTCGAAGCGGTCATCGTCCACCACCCCGAGAGCTCGGGGCAAAACAGAATATTTCCCGGACACCGAGTCCCCCCGGCCGCACTTTTCCTTTTACTTATTTAAAACTTCGTTTTTTACCGCGCTTTGCTTTCTTGAATGGCGTTAGCGCGCGTAAGTAATGGGTGTCGGCGGTGTACGACGCGGCGGTGGGGGTCGCAACGGTGCGTCAGTTATTTATCTCGGATTTTGTATACGGAGAATTTATTATCTACCGCCGAGTACTGATATGGAATATTCAAGGTGCATAATTTCATTAAAACCGGTGGCGGAAAATACGACGCGGAATTTTCGGAGCTACTTCGCGAGCTGACGAGATTAAAAAAAAAATTAAGCGCCCTTATTTATTTGCGGGCGGAGAATTTTTAGACTCTTTCTTCGCGAGCGCACAAAATTAAAAGAATTAAGCACACTTAATATTGTTCGCGTGAAGGCACGTAAAACAAACCCGAGGCAACCTCTTGGATCCATACGATCAGCGGAATTGAGAGCCGCCCGCGTAATTGCGGAAAAGCGAGCAAAAAGAATCCAGTTAAAATGAAGCGCGCAACTTTCGAAAGAAATAAATCGAAGCGGAGGGAGAACTTTTTCGAAAAAAGCTCGCAACGAAATTTCCAAGTACGTTCTCTCCCTTCCCCGGCGGTGCAATAACCTTTTCTATCTCGCTCCTTTTCTCAATATCATCCACACCCGGATTCTCTTGTACTCCCTGTGTCCCCGAACCTTTCTTCTCCCCACAGCTGATTGGTCTTCCTCGGGGCCATCCGATTCTCGTGTTCTCGCGTTTACTCCGTTCGCTCGCTCGCTCCGCGCTCTTTTACCTCGAGGAAATCAGATCGGAAGAACGCGTGGCTTTGAGAGCGCGGCGACTATATACGGGGAATCTTGCAAATCCGAGCCTCTCTGTCTCTCTCTCTCTCTCTCTCTCTTTCTCTCGCGGCGGCGAGGCTTTTGCCGGCTGATTTCCGAAGATAGCTATTTCGAGCGTTTTATCACCCCTTTTCCCGCGCGACTTTCAGATACAGGGCCGCTCGAGCTAAATCCTTCAATATTTCAGAATCGGATTTCTGCGCCGTCGAAGAAACTCGGAAATTTTTGAGATTTTTTCGTTATATAACAAGTGGATCGGGGAATGGGGTTTTTGTTTTGTTGATAAAAAATAAATTCGGGGAGGGCAGGGCAGTTTAGAAGCGCATGTTAAGAGGAGAAAACAACCGAAGGGTTTTTTAAATTCGCTGAAATTCGGTTTACATCCGAATCCTGTTTTAAAATAGTAGGGAGGTCAATTAACTTTTATTTCGAGCTGCAGCTCTCAGATTAAAATCATGAGAAATTCGAGTATTTTTTGTGTAAGCTTGCAAGTCATTATATCTTCTTTCTCGTTTTACAATAAAAATAATATTAAGTTATGGTTTAACAGTGCATATAAACTTTTTGAGAATGCGGACTAATTTCTGGAACAATAATTAATTTACTTTTCATTCGAGTTAATTGCAATCAATCAAATCGGCACACTTCTGAAAACTCGATATATCACTTAATAAAAGTTATTTATTTCGCATAAAAAGTTTTAGAGTTCATTGATTTGATATGTATTAATAATATTTCATTGCAAAATATTAGCGAAAAATTATTGTAGTTAAAAAATTATTTAACTACCGCATCATCGTGTAATCGAGAACAATTATATTCGCGTGATTTTTATTAAAAAATTCGTAAACGTAACAGTTTCTAGCCTACGCGTATTGTACACAACCGAAATATTTAATACCTTTGAGTTTCTAAACATTGGGAGAATCTAGTGGATGCTCTTACTCGCGCTACACCCCGATTGAAAAATGTGCCCGGCTCGGTTTCAGAGAGAAGTTAAGGTCCGCAGCCCGTAAATTTTCCCGCTCGAGAGCCGAGAAATCGAAAACTATTTCGCCACGCCCAATACATTACATTGTAAAATTCGAGATAGCCTCATGCTCTACATCGACCGCCGTAAAAAAAAAGAGAGAAGCTTGCAGAGATAAAACGAGCAAGTCAAAACAACAATTATTTTTAACAGGGAGTTCCCATCTGTTTTTATTGGATTTCTTCTGTGATATCGAGAAAAATTTTTGATGCCCTCATGTAAAAAGAATTTTTTAACGAGTTTTTACAGTTTGCTTTACGTGAGTTTTTTTACCATTTAACTTTTACTGAAAGTGTATAAATTTTTCGATTGTTTAAAGAGAACATTGCTTTATTAATGGTTACATTGGTATTATCGAATTTAAATGTAAACATAAGGACATATATCTTTTTAAAATGTTCCGTGTAAATTGATACTTTTCCATTCTGACTAACGCAAAACTGAAAATTCAATTTCCCTCCGGCCTTCTTTTTTACTGAATTAAAATATTTTCTATATCAATAATTTAATATTTCCTATCATGATTTATAAATTAAAAATATTATGCAATAATGCAATTTCAATATGGAGCGTTTTTTTAAAATAAATTGAATAAAAAATTGTTTTCAAGAACTAAAATGCTCTAACAAAAACTCATGCTCTTTAAATTAAATTACTTTGACCAACAGAGAATGTTACAGACTAAATAAAAAAAAAAAGAGAAATTAGTTCCTATTTTATCAATAATACCTGCGGCTTCTCGACAATGTACAGCTACTATAAGAAGGGCGCCAAAGAATATAAGTTTTGTGGAAAACGCTAGGAGGGAAGCGTTACTGATGAAAGACATTGTTATATATCTAAGGCGAAGAAAAAGAGGCGAAGCAAAAAGCAAAATTTAATGTCAACGTCTTTCCGGCACGAGAATTTGCTCCCCTTTACGAAACTTTCGTGAAAAATTGTACTCTTTTCATTTACAGAAAAAGCTTTTTTATTCGGTTTATCGCCCCTTAGAAAAAAAAGTGTTAATGTTTTTTGTGCTTTTTATGTGATACTGGCATAGGATCCTTTAGTTAACGATTAAAGTAAATAATTTTAACGTGTTGCAATCAATTAGCAATTTAAGCGCCGTAACAAGTTGTAAGCTTTATTAAATATTACTTAAATTAATGTACGTTTTACTTGTTGCGCTGTAAAGCTCGATTTTTAAACGAAAATTACGCAAACAAAGTTTTTTAATTTTCAATTTTATCTACTATACCTCACTGAATTTAAAATTCAGAATAAACAAAATCCATAATCCATCGGGACGCTAAAACGCAGTTTGCAGCAGCAATTCATTGTGCTTCGCACATTATTATTCGGGCGCAATAATTGGAATAATTTACTAGCTTATAGCAGCTAAAATGAACGATAAATAACAATCGATCTGGATGAATGCTTAACAAGTTCGAAATCTTTAAAATTCATTTTTCAGGTGGACGATAAAGAATTAAAATTTTTTTTCCCTATATAAATAATGGATTTAAATCAGTTTCCAATAACTGAAAAGCTTCATTTTATTCATAATTCTGCATTTATAGAAAATATATTTGTATTTCGATGACCCTAGACTTTTATTAATCATTTATTTGCAAACGTAAAATATTTGGGTATTTTGGTTATTTATATAATTCTTAAAAATATACAAAAATATTAAATACTTAATTATTAAATAATTTTCTGCAGTAAATCGAACTCGAGTTTTATCAATGGTTATAACTCGAATTTCGCTAAGTTATCTATCAAGTTAGGTATTTGGTATAAAGTGTATATAGTCGAAATCTACATAGTGAGTTTAATTACGCTATATAGCCCCAATAATGGACAATATGCTTATAGTTACTTTACTAAACGCCACCGGCTAAAGCTTCTAAACCACACCGATGCTTATTAAAAAATCCAAAAATATTGATCAACTACCTTTGTGAAAACTGCGTTTTATCAAACACGTCAAAGCAACGCAAACAGCAACAATTTCGATAGCGCGGAAATAGGCGAAAATCAAACGAAAAAAAAAGAAAAAAAAATCAAAGCACTGCGTCAGCACAAAGCCATTAGCGCAAAGCGAGAGATAGCAAAGCGTCCGCGGCGCGCAGAGAGTCGGAATTACCCAATTTCCATCCCTCGGACAACAAAGACGCGGCGCGCGGTACAGACGCGAGTAGAAGCGCGCAAAAAAGCCCGGCGGCTCTCCCTCTTTCGCCCTAAGCATTTTCCATGTATGCATTAAACGCAACAAACGATTTATGTCGTGCATTCGAGTGCCTCCTCCTCGAGAGAGGGAGAGAGAGAGAGCGGACGTTTGTAATTTTCCGTGAGCGGTTATATAGAGGCGGCAGGACGGAATATTTATAGCGGGACTTAGCGGCGTTATTCGGCTACCGCGCGCCGCCGCCGCCGCACACACACACACACACACACAGGAATATACTTTTTCGCGAGATTTGCCGCAGAGAGAGAGGGAAGGAAGAGAAAAGAAAGATATCCCATTTTCCCCGGGCCGCTTAAATCCCCGTTATCATGGGCATCGACCACGCGAATTTCTTCCCGGCGGCGGGCGGCGGCGGCCGTAATAAAGAAGGCAGCCGCGGAGATTTCTCGGGCCTTGTACTTTTTCAATTGACAAAGTTATATGAATTTTCCGCGCGTACACGGCGGCGGCGGCGGGAGGGTAGACGAAAAAAGAAGAGGGTAAAAAAAAAAGAACTTTAATTGAAGTCATTTGCGTCGCCCATTTGACGCGAGGGAACAAAAAGCTATATAGGAGGCATGCGAGACTGCGCAGAGTTCTCTGCCTCCCTCCTCCTCGCTTTGTTTTTCGAAGCGCGTTTCGAAATTGCTCTCTGCTGCGCTGCAGTGCGTATTTTCGCGTGCGCGTAATTGCTCGACGCCCAAGTATGTTCCCCTTATGCTTCATGCGCGCGTTTCGCCCCCAGACCGTATAACGGCGCGCGCGCGCGCGGACTTTTTGGCGAAATGCAAAAATTTCCTCTGGCCCCCGGTAAACATCGGGGGGGGGGCCTCGATGTGTTGTTTGATTTGCGAACGCGCTCTCGCCGATAAAACAATCGCTTTCGCCGCCGAATGCGAGCTTCTGACGAGGAAATTTATCTTTTATGCGAGAGAGAAACTAAATTAAAATCCCCGTTGTCGGGTTAATTAAGGTGTTATTTTTGTCAGGGGCTTATGTTTATTAATGCTTATTATACCAAAAAATACTTATGAATTTCATGGATTAGACTAAGCATTGCTTTAAACTACTGCGAATCCGATTATTATGCTTAAAAACTCGTTAATTTGTAATAAATAATGAATTATGAAATGTACTACTTTCTGAAAGCTTTTTTCATTTACTTTGAAGTACTGCAAGCATGTAAATACTATAAAGCTTATATTTATTCACCAACTTTTTCCAACGTATATATTCCACGTAACATCATTCCACGAAAAAAGCCAAAGGAAGTTGTAACAGCCTACGTCAAAAATTGGTTTCACGCTCCCTCCTGCATCTCTATCAAAATAGTTGCTTCATCGAAACCAAATCCTCTATCCGGCGCTCCCCTCGCAAAAAGCTTCGACGCTCCCGTACACGTCCACAAAAGTTAGTTCGGTTTCTCTGCCAGCCGCGAAATACTCCCCGGCCCCCCCCCCCCCCCTCCCCGTGTCGGCACCTCTGAGGCAAAACAGATCGAGGGAGCAGATATTCGCTCTCGAGCATTTAGGTACGCCGAGCAGAGAGACAGAAATGAGTATTGATTCCTGAGAGCCAATTCCGCGCGCGCGCGCAGCCCTCAGGAATCCCTGCACGTGGTGCTGAAACACCCCCGACCAGCAGGCGGGGCGTATAAGAAGCGCAGGAAAGGAAATCAGAGCCGCCGACTGATCCCCGGACCGATGAGTGTATCCGTACGGAAGGGCCGGAGCGAGGCAGAGGGAGAGAGAGGAATCTATTTACCGGCGAGTCTTAAGTAGTCGGAATTAAATTGACCTGTCGACTCGCCGCGTTCGCCGGCTTCGGTCGGTCGGCGGTTCCATTTATACCCCTGAAATTCCTGCGAAGTCTTTCTCGCGCAAGAACAGGAGAGACGCTTTTTCCCGGGGAAAACAGAAAGCGCGCGACAGCCGAAAAAGTGAATTTTAGCACAAAGTTCGAGGAGAGAGATGTGGGAAAAAGAGTGGCCCTCTTAATGGCCTCGGAGTGGTACAACTTCCGAGGATCGATCTTGGCTCTTTTCCTCTGGGTTCTTTGAGTTTTCCCTTGTTTTTGTTAATTAGCCGATGGCTACTTCGTTATTTACTGTACTTTTATCGGCGGACGTGCGTAAGTAACCACGAAATTTATACCCGCGTTTTCAGGCACACCGCGGCGTGCTCGCGAGAGAGGGCGAAAGAACGTTTACTTTCGCGCGAACTTTGTTGACCGATAATTAATACGGCAAACAGAGGGGGCTAATCTGGAAATAATTGTAGCGCGCGAGAGCGAAAGTAATCGAGAACCCAATTTTCTCGCGGACCGATTTCTCGAATGAAACGGAATTTTAACGACGAAGCCCTGCCACCTCGAAACTCTCCTCGAATTCTCCGGATTAAAGCCGAGGCGCGGCGCGTTCGCGCAAACGAAAGCGCCGCGCGACAACAACCCGAGAAGTCAAATCGTTCGGTAACTTCTTAACTCGTTAACTACCGGCGCGCGGATCGCCTCGAAGAAAGAGCGGACGGAGCAGCGGAGCCTGATATCTCCCGGAGAAGAGGCGGGGGGGCGTTATGCATTTATGCAATACGGTAGATTAAACGGAGTGCTTGCACTCGCTTCCCTCTCTCTGTCTCTCTTTTGATGCATTCGTCGGCTCTGGGAATGGCGGCGCAGCATCCGCACCGCGGAGGCGACGCCTCCGTGACTAGACTTATAATTATGGCGCTTTCTTGCGCGCGGGCAATTATCTCTGCGCGTTAATAAGCCGCAGCTTCGGGTGCTAATAGACGGAATCGGACTTTGTCTGAGGGTTTGACTGTCGCATTTGTGAATAAGAAGAAGGGATGAATTATGGATTAATCGTAAACTCTCTTTATAAGGTTCATTTTTTAATGTTATTAGCTTTGTTATCGTATTCGTATTCAAAAGTAATTGAGATTTTAGGGAAAGAAGATTAATAAAGGAATTTTCTCTGGTAGAAAACGTCAGCAGAATCTGGGAAAATGTATGGTAGATAACCAAATTATTTTACAACTGATTCTCCCCAATAATCTACCTTAGAGCAACGCGCACTCTGGCCTTCATCAACAGAAATATGACCAAATTCTATTATTATACATTCTCATTTAAAAATTAAATTAAATAATAACATATTACATGTTATATTTTCTTTCCCTTATATTTTACTGTGAATGAATAACGAATAATATACGAACATCGTCATTGCTATGCTCGCGGCGTCCCTCAATTAAATCTTATTTTAAAATTCAGCCGTACGATGTTGCTCATTCCACAGATTCTGCGCATCTGTCAATGATGACAGAAACTCCGCGATAACATGGACACTCTACCTGAGCAATTGTTAATTACTATTGACCAGAAAATCTGCTCGTTTTTTTTACCAACGTTGTAGTTTTTGTAAAGATTTAATTTAAAGGCTAATTCATGTCGCTGAAATATATTGATAGCTAAAAAAATTATAAAACCAATATTTGTATCATCTTCTTGACTAATGTTTCAGATATTTACCGATGCGTGCCCAATTCTAAATTCAAATGCGCGTTGAAAAGAACCGCTTAAATTATTTTCTCCATCGTCGTCCGCGCATATATCTCCTTTTAATTGCAGAATATAAATGCGAACATGCCGAGCGAAATTTCCCATATTTCATCACTCCGCACGATTATCCCCCAACACACAATGACGATCGGAAGAAGCACGCAATCGTCGACTTTTTTCAGCTTGCGTGCGAACGATTCCGAAAAAGGGCTATATAGGAACTCGCTCGAAAAAGCAATCGAAAATTAAGAGCCTTGGTGCAAGGCAACTCCGCAGCCCCCCTCCCCCCCCCCCCACCTTCTCCGCGTTCCCGCTCCATTTCCATCCCTTCGTAAGACGCGCAGCGCAATAAAGTAGCGATTATGTAGAGCCAGTATGCCGAAGCACGCCTGGGATTTCAACTAATTCCACGTGTGTGCTGCCGCATATATCAGTGCGGTGGCTTGTAGTTAATATAGGTACCCTTCTGCCCCCCCCCCCCCCTTTTCCCCTTCGCCGCTTCTCTCACTTTGGGCTTCGTAATAGGCATGCCCCACTTCGATTTGCACAGATCGTTTACCAGTTCCCGGAGTGAGCTTTTATACCAAAAATCCGAGCGGTTCAGTTTGAGGATCCAACGAGCTTACTTTTTTTTTTAAATATTAAAAGAAATTATTTATTTTTACTGTTTAATAAGCATAATTTTTTCTGAACTCCAGAGTTAGTTAAGCTTTAGGATTAAATAATTAAAGCGCAGCATAAAAAAAATTATTAAATATATTCTAGCCCGTAAAAAAATTGCCCTTTGTTCTTAAACCATCCTTTTCAAATAAAGTAATTTTTTAACTATACATCCAGCCTATGTATAATTCATTATTTCTTTGCCTCTTCACTTTCGTAGAACCATTTTAATTTTTAAAATAACATTTTTTCAAAGCACAATCAGCCCCTCCAACGAAATCCCCAAAAAATAAAACTGAAAAAAAAAAACGATTCCAAGTAGGTGGACGATTTTTCAAATCGAGCTCAATCGAGGACAATCACGATGTCCGTACCTTCTTAGTCAAGCAGGGAGCTTACTTTATTTCGACCTTCAGCTCGGAAAGTCTTGGAATGAGTTATACCTCCAGAGCTGCGGGGGCGCGTAACTTGGAAAACAAGTTACTAATCCCGTTCGAAATGAAACTCGAGCGTGAGGGACTTGGCAATTTCTCGTCTTCCCCCTTTCGTCTTCTTCTTTTTTTTTTTTACGCCCGCGGGGTTATTCGTCGCGTCGATGTGTGCCGGTGCTTTTTTAGAAAAAGCCAAGGGCCAATTGATTTTTTGACACGCGGCTTCGAGTGTGCCAAGTTGAAATTAGATTTGGATAAGGCGGCTGGGGAAAGTTCATTCGTGACAATGATATTACATGCTTCGTTACGTTTACATAATGGGAACGGCGGATTCGACAATCGAATTTCCGTGTTTGAGTTTCGAATTGTAAAAACTTTTTTGTAGGAGGGAGTCTTTTTTTTTTAACCATCTGTAGGCTGCGTCGGAAAACTTTAAAAAGGAACAAAAAAAAAAAAAAAAAGATTTACCATTCCTTGTGCAATTGAAAAAGGAACAAAGAGCGCCATTGAGTTCCCGTTTCTTTAATCGCGTTTGAAAAAGATTTAAACACCTTGAAAGCTCTCAGCGAATTTCCAAATTTGCCAACTTCGTTAAGCTAAAAACTATTCTTCGAAAAGGGAAAGAAACGTCCGGGGGCAAGGGAGTAAAGGCAGAAACGAGATAATTCAATTTGCCCGGAAAACCCGAAGAAACAACTTAAAGGCATGCATAAAGAGCACGCAGCAACAAAGGGAAACAAGGAAAACGAGCGCTAATTAGGTTAAATCGGTTCGAGTGGACAAATAGATTCGAAGAAGCCATTAAATTCACCGCGAACGAGGCAGCGGCCGGCCGTAGTACGAACATCACTTAACTTCGACAGTTAGGTAAGTCAGAGATATAATGGAGCTCCTCTCTCTCTCTCTCTCTCTTTCTCTCTCAAGAAATCCCGCAGGACCTCGTACTTCATCACGTTTATAGACTCTCTCTCTCTCTCGGCTGCAAGCACGCGCGCACAACGAACCGCGCCGCTAACTTGATTAAGCACTGTAAGTACAATTATTAGTGGACGCCTAGCCCGGAGTGGGGGGTGGGGTCGGGGGAGATTCCTAAAAAGCACTCGGAGCGAGGAAAGCGCTCGCGTTTCGACTATCGTGGCGCTTTTTGCGTAAAACAATTTTCGAGGGAGCTGTATAAGTTTTAGTTCCTGAAAGGCGGACGCAAAGAAATAATTCAATTGCGTTCGTTTGCCTTTGACTGGATTGCGTGTATTAAAGTTTCTCTTTTTTTTTTATTAAATTTCGCTTGTTTAATGAATAATTATGGTTTTTGGGGAGGCCGAATTATTAATGGAGCCTTGTTCAAGGTGAGGTTTCTTTGCGAGGTGAATAATGAATCTCGCCGAAACATTGGGAAAGGGATTTCGTAAAGTTTTTCAAGAATGCTGCTGAAACGGTTTGGTTTTTTTTTAAAACTTAGGTAAGTATCCTAACTCGTTAATTTTGCAACTTCTTAAGCCGAATATTTTTTACTTTGTAGTTAAAGTAGATTTCGTCTTAACTTAAAGCTCAGACTGCTTATTTTTAATGACTGCTGAATTCAAAATACTGTACCAAAAAGGTGCATTGGAGTAATAATAAGCGTGGTACGTTGAAAAGTAGAGTTTTCGAAACTCCTTAGGGATTCAAGAACTAAAATTTTCATTTTTACCCTACTTTTAGAACACTCAATTTAATATTTTTATATATAAAAGTAATACTTTCTGACTTTTATTAAAAGTGGTACTTTGTTTACAAACATTGACATTAAAATTGAGTAATGAAATTTGTACGCCATCCATCTCAATATATCACGTGTTATCTACAATGTGTTATATTGTGCGTTAAAATATAATGATATAACGGAATGTATTAAACTATTACTTTTCTAAAAAGGCAAGAGAGAATTTCATGTTTATATATTACAAATTGAGATTAAAAGCTATGAAACACTCTTTGATCTTTTAATTAAATGAGCTCAAGTTCTTTACCAAAAAATTTAAAACCTTTTTTTATTTAGTTCGTTAAAATAAAAAAATTGCTATACAAACATGAAAATCGATATAAACGTGTTATTGTGATTGACTTTATTTCTTAACATGTATTAACATATATATGCAGAACGAAGCCAATATTTGAAATTACCTTCAAACTGAAAATTAATATTCGACTAATGTAAAAGAGTACACTAAAATTTGCTGTTAGTAAAGATGATGAATTGGAGCACTTTATAATTTATTTTTAAGAAGTATTTAACTCTCATGATATTTTTAGTTTCTACAAAGACTAACGATATCAAACCCATATTTTTACACATAAAACACTACCATAAACTCTACAGTCCAAAACTCATACTAAGCAACAAAAACAATCTTCTTTCAAAATCCAGCAACGAAGCATCGGAACAAAGCGGTTGACAAAATGATTTCCGTGCTAACGAGGGCCGCAAAAAGTTTTCCACGCGATCGCGGGTAAGCCGTCCGACCTGCTCTCCCATCCCGGCTGCGCGCGTGTGTGTGTGTGCGCGCGCGCGCGCGCAGTAAAAACACCACACCAAGAAGGGCGGAGAGGTAAACTTTCCTCTCCAGTTCGTCTAACTTTCGATCTCCTCGTAACTCGCGAATGCGCTTGACTCGGCGTTTGGCAGTCTGCGCCCGGAGGAACACGCCGCCGTCTGTGTATGAGTCCGCGTGCATACATGTGCGGTTAATCGAACACTCGAGACCGCAAGTTAGCTCGAGTAAATAGGCGGACGTGCGAAGCAGCGCGTTCATTGTGCCACTACAGGCATTTCATTGCGGCCGCCGAGGTATATACACACGGGCCTTACTTCCACTGGCCTTGCTTTTCCGCGAAAATGCAATTACGTTCATTAGCGGGAAAAATGATTTATTGACTTTTTTTTAGTGTTTAGCATGCTTTTCTCGACGAGGAAATTTTTGGAAAGGCGGAGGCATTATTATTGGCTGGAATTTTTCCATCCTTTTAATAAGCAGGGAGAAAAGAAATAATTTATGTATAGTTTCTTTTTAACAAAAACCTTTATCATGATTTCTTGGAAAAAGATGAAAGTAAAGCTTAAAGTAAAGCTTTTTTAAGTTCTTATAACGAGTCTTGATACTTCATTATTCGTATCGGATGCTACAAGAATACAGAAGCCTTAGTTGTAATCGCACTAAAGTTAATCATCGTATAAAAACTTATTCTTAACAGAGTCACAGAAGTGACGGATAACTATTGTATAATAATTCATCTTATTGGTTCCTATAACAAATAGTATAGTCATCTTTCGTTATATTATAAAGGTATACATTATGTATACAATTAAATTCCAATTAGAAATAAAGTATTTTTTCTTTAACTAATAATCGCATCAATTTCGTTAACTGCACATTTTCAAAGCAACTAAAATTATTCAACAGATAAATATACAAGCACCGATTAGTTGGATCTTAGCTCGGAATTAGCTCTCCGAAATTCTAGGATAAAAAATTTATAAACTTACACTGGCAAATCTTAATGGACCGGTAGTTTCAGCCTCTATCAAAGTATTATAACTCGATGCATCTTTGATCAACTCCGCATAAACTCAAGCTAAAAACCGAATCACTCTCGCAAGTTCAGCAAGACTCTCGGCGCGGCGTCTTCCGAACCTGTATAACAAGTTGACCCGGTTCCTCGTCAAGCGTCTACGCCGCGTTATATTTCAGTTGATCGGGCCGTCTTTCCTCCAGCACCAGCTAATACCCCAATCCCTCGAAAGTACCGGCGGACCATCCGTCATCATTCCGTCAGCTCTCGGAGCAAAGCTCCCCCGAATACACAGCTGGCTTCCCCGCGGCTGGCAAAGACAGCCACCCCGACACTTCGCCGATGATGTACGCTCGAATCAAAGTGCAGCGTCACACGACAAGGAGCTATCTCGCTATCAATCGAGCCACCGTACGAGCGCGCGCCGCCTCTGTTGCTCCAGCCTCGCTGTGTACACCTCCACCCTCCCCCC
>UCOM01001922.1:0-33128 GCA_900474385.1 Ormyrus pomaceus
CAATATTATTATTATTATTATTATTATTATTATTATTATTATTATTATTATTATTATTTTGGTAGACGGTCGGGACTCGCGAAAGATTTTTTTTTTTTTATTTTTATCGACATTGGACGAGACACGTAAAAATATTTTTAAACGTTTCATTACGCAGCACAAGTATAACGACTAAATCATGATTCGCACAATTATTATCAGGCTATCGTTACGGACATTAAATTGATCGAATATTTTTTCTAGTCTCACAATTTCTAAATTCATCGATTAAAGAGGCTCAAATTAACTCGCGTTTTGGCAAACGGATTCTCTCAACGATTGGCTTACTAAATTATATTGCTAAAAATTGTATAGAATTGCGGCAACTTGTGGTAGATTGTGATAGATCCCATAAATTGAGTTTAAAAGCCGAAATAAGGAAGAAAGAAAAGTCCTCGGCAGGCTTCAGTTGAGAAACTGGAGGCTAAAAAAATGAGAATAAGGTGCGCGCGTCTCCCTCCGAATCCTATTTTCGGTGCGAGTGATATCCGAAAAAGGAGTGAGGATAATTTTGGCCCGCTTAGTTAGGGAATGTCAGCTGGTAGTAGTCTCCAGCCTGTTCGTCCTCGGCGACGATTTGCGCTCGCTTTTCTAGCGCGCTAGAACACAAGAAAATAACCGACAAGACACCGTCAGTCACTCGAAATCTCTTTCTTTCTCTGAGGATGCATGGCTGCCTCTATAATCCGGAGCTTTCACTCTCATTCCTAGCTTTTACGGGACGGACTTTTTTCTGCAAACGCAACGTTACAACATGTAAAGCTCGCTCAATTGGCCCTTTGAAGGTTAAGGCAAGCCTATCATCGAAGCTCATCATCACCAATATACAATAAACTCAATTCAGAAAACTTCAATCATAGACTAACCTTTCCATTCAATCTTTTAGTTGTAACTTCATTTAATGAATCTAAATCACGCTATCTCCAAGAACTATATTTTAGAAAGAAATCAGATAACATGCGATTAAATCAAATGAGTCACAGACATTTCTCAATCGTTTTTCAACGATAATATTTTATTTTTTTCCAGCTGCAATCAAAACGCGCCAGAGAAACATTTAGAAAGTCAAGATAACAAACCTTTTAAAAAACTAATGAATACTTAAAATGGCGCCTCTCTTACCTTACATTAAATTAAAAAAATAATTTCTCTAGAAATTTACCTAATTAGTTTTAAGCGTATTTTGCGCAAAATAAATAAGTAATTATGTAAAATTATTATCAAAACGGCCTAATAATTAGTAGCGTGATTTACATACATTTGTACTTTATTTACATAATTATCTAACCGTATCAGTCACGGATCGGTGAATATTGGATAAATTGAACGAGAATAGAAAAAAAAATTGCTGGAATGCAGCGGAGGATAAATGCAATTACCTACTAAAATATATAGAGAAAGTAAAACAAGATTTTCTGGGATATTGTCGCAAAAAAATAAACAAAATTATCATGCGGCGGCAAAAACAGAAACAGGTTCAAGAAAAGAAGCAATGACTGCGGGAACGATGAAAAGTGGATGATTCAAGCGATTTTTACATATTTCTATATTGTCTCTGAAGATTTTCGGATAATGAGACGCAAGACGCTTATACACGACTAATACAAGAGGATAGACATCGATTTAGCACTCTTTTTCCACGCGGACGTTTTTACAATTTACATTGGTCTGCAAGTGACTCTCTCTGCGTTATAAACAAAACACAAATTTCTCTTTACCGTAAAACTGCCGAGCCTGATTCATTCGCATGTTAAGAATTAATGTAATGAAAAGTAATAAAAAGTGTCCGCAGAAAATTACATCTTTTTCTTAACTAATTTTGCGGTTTATAGTTGAAAAGAATCGGTGTAGTTGCGTAAAGCAACACAGAAGAACAAGTGTCTGTGTTTTAATTGCCAATTAAGAAGTAACTAATGACGTCGAGACTTGTAGAAAAGGTGTTCCACTACGAGTAACTTTAAATAATAGAAACAACCTGTCGATACAAGCTGGAAACGCTTGCGGTTGGAAAAATAACTTGTAAAAGAAAATGTGATTTTGAAGTAGAAAGTAAGAGTAGTTTTTTCACGAATACCAAGAGTTGTTATCAGCTCGAATAGTTGAAATCCGAAAACTAGGAAAGTACGCAAGATTGGAACCGCAACTGACAGATCGGCCCGGAAAACTGGCGAATCGCGTGTAAAAATCATGCGCTCAAGGCGGCGGTACGATGCCGACTGGCCTGGCAGTTCTTGGCTCGGACGCCGAGAGGCGCTTGCGCACAAGTGCGTTCAACCACCGGCTGGCCGCACCGAAGCGACGCCGAGCTGCTCTCCTGCCCAGGTGTGCCGGTTGCAAAGCCAGAGGCCGAGGGGATTTTTATTTCTGCCAGCTTCCTTCCTGCTCAGCCCGCGAAAGAATCCTCTAGCTCTGACTAAACTGGAGCAGCCCTCGTTAGCCAAAGAGAAAAATATTGGCTCGTGTCGAGTCAGAGAAATCGGCTAAAGTCCTCCTTGCCGA
Source organism: Ormyrus pomaceus (assembly GCA_900474385.1). Taxonomy (NCBI): domain Eukaryota; kingdom Metazoa; phylum Arthropoda; class Insecta; order Hymenoptera; family Ormyridae; genus Ormyrus; species Ormyrus pomaceus. The sequence continues at coordinate 2,539 of UCOM01001922.1, forward strand.
GCAGGCACTGCTGACGAGGTGCAGAGGAAATATTGAGAAGCTCTGCATTGCTTCTCACGTGCGAGCCCCCAAAGTGCACACTTCACTTTCGGCCTACATTCTTCTCTCAGGAAGTATTGCTTTTCAATCTTTATCAGAATAAGTATATTGCGATATTCAGAAACTTTTTTACCAAACAGTTTGCTTTCCGTTTCCAATCATTTCACGCAACTATATATATATAAATTTCTGTTTATTGTGTAGTTACGTAAAAAAAAGCATTTTGCTATAATCGAATTATTCCATAAATTCTCCAAGTTTAGAATGCTGACGCATGTGAAACAAGTCGATGTATCGAGCGGCCCTACTGTCACTATTAGGTCGAGAATGCTTGTAATTCATAGTACAGTCACGCGAATACTTCTTAATTGACTTTTCTGTCCTCCTACCTAAAAACATGTAGTTTTGACGGCTGTCTTGCATCAATAGCCACCTTATACTTCCTTGAAGGAAATCTATGAATACGCTCAGCTGGCACGAATACAAAAACTTTTTAAGTACAAGGGGCGGGAGTGTCAGCAAAATATTTTTGACACTTCATGTTTTCGTTTTTTTTTTTTTCTTTTTTATAAATGAGGAATTTTAATTTGAAACTGAATAAATGAAAATGATTTTCATGAATACGATTTAGCCATTAAAATATAATTGAAGTAAAACATTGACTTCTGAATAAAAAAAAATATTGTTAAATCAGTTAATATGTCTTGATGAAACAAGTAATGCCAAATGAGTCATAAGTAGAGCGATTACGTTCTCTTTTATGCAGACTGTGCTGCCATCCGACGGAACCAACACTCACTACGGTCACATTATTTTGCTACACAGCCTACACTGCAGTTAACTGTTTGTACTTTCTATTATATCGTGCGCCGATATTCTTTAATTACTTAAATTATAAGATGATTTTAAAAACTCTCTACAAATTTTATTATTGATAAATGTTCGAAATGACTAAAAATTTGTTTACTTACAAAAACGGCGATACTGATCTTCATCTATACATGTACTAAATTAAAACAATGATCAAAATTCAAAAGTTTTCACAAGTAAGAGTCACCATTAGAACTATAAACGTGTTCTTGCTCATAAAATATCTCTAAATTATAAATTTAATAAAAAATACATTTAAAGCTTCAAAAATCAAGCACACTTCTTAAGATATGATTACAAATAATTTTAAAAAATAATATAACATTAGTTTTAAAAAAAACTAGTAAGTAAAAGTGTAACACTGCTACACTTAGTAAATACGTATTTTCCAGACAAAACTTGAAGCGAAAGAAGAACACGACGAAACCCAGAATGGAAGAATAAAAAGTAAGATGGATACTTAGAAAACCAAGTACGCGTCCAGGCGCAAATTGTAGCAGCGATATCTTAAAACTGGGAAAAATTTACGTTATCCGGTCTCTTGGATGACAGTAATCCCACGCGGAATTAGCCCCACATAGCTTGACGAGTGTGTGATAAGTCTCCCATGCAAAATAAAAGCCGGAAGTTAAATATTTTTATCGCAGAGAACAATTATGCGGGCCTGATATCGTTACTCGTTTTTGCCTATTAAAGTGGGGCGCAGGTCTCTCTCCGGTAATGAACAAAAGAAAATAGTTTTTGGTATTACAAAACAACCATTAATTTGGTTAAGCGTCTAAGTCTATAAAACAAAGAATAATGGAATTGATATTCAACAGTAAGTACATGCAGTGCAAATGAAACATAATATGAAACGTATGATAGAAAAAGCTTAGGTGAAATAAGACTTGAATAGACATTCGTTTGCAGAATTAGTGTGCCACTACGTTTCGTAAATGTTTTAGGAAAACATTCTGCCTTTAGAAAATAAAACTATTATGCATAATATGACGTAGTTTTAGAATTTTGGCAGGAAAGGATATTATATTTTACGAGAATACTGATCTTTTTTAATAGTTTATCATAAAATAACAGTTTAAAATTTTATATCGATTTTTTTCATACAATCATATTCTCGCAAAATGATTTTTTCAAAAAAAGCAGATATACACACCCAGATTCTGTATTTTGATTATTGTTGAGGCCGAAGCTGATATTATTATTTGTTGAATTTGAAAGTGCTTGTTGGGTTTCTCCCAGAATTGTGTTCCAGTCCTTCAATACTTCTTGTCCCTGAATTTCCAGTTCCAGCATACTGGTCGCATCATCCAAATCCTGCATAACGAATGCTGAATTTCCCCTAAAATAAAAAGGAAAACGTCTGTTTATGATGATCACTTAATCTATAATGAGAAACTTTGAAGATACTTTTAATACTTGTTAATGGCTTTTAATAATGAGACGGGAAAATAACATATGAATAAGGTGAAGAAAATTTAATTGAAGATCAAGATAACAATATACACACCGGTTACTAATGTCCCCGTAGGAACTTGCATCGCTACGCTCATAATCCATCATGAGATCATCCGAGGCGAGAGACTCGCAGGAAGACAATGTACTGACACTGCCAGCTCGATTCATTTTGCGTCCGTGCATTGGACTATTTTCCACGCTGCCTTGCAATGCATCTATAAATATCACGTTGCAGATAAGTTTCATTCTACATAATAGCCTGTATTTTTAAGAGCTTATCATCAGAATGACATGTCTGAGAAAAACTGAAGTTGTTCACAGTTGATTAAATTTAAAATGTCGATTCGTTAATGAGGGGATTTTAAGTTTGCTAATAATGTTATAATAAAATTGAACTCACTTCCTTTGGGTACAGTTTCCAAGACGGTTTGGCTGTGATCAGTGTTAGCAGTAGAAACATCCCTCAAGGTCTCATCAAAAACCAGGCCAGGCTGGTCAGCGATCTCGTCATCGAAGTACTCTCTCCCCTCGGACAAACTTAACGAATTAGATGCATTAGTGGGGGTGCCAGGGCTGTCGTCTTCTATCGTATTTCCAGATCTCTCCATGATATTCGTCTCCTTTTTGGGAATTTTAACGCCCTCCTGAGAGACGCTAGCCGTGGGGCTGTCGAAGAGACTGTCGACCGGCGACGTCTCGTCGTCGATGAGCGTAGTCGTGGTCGCGGCTACCGCTGCAAATGCCGGGTCTTCGATGGTCAGTAAAACCGATCTCAGTGTACTCTTGGGTAAAGCGCCGCTCTTGGCTGCATTCGAGATGGCCTTAAAGTGCTGAGTCGTAGTTTGGGTGACGGTGTTGCAAGGCATCACCGGCAGCGTATCCTGCCTCTGCTTGTAATCATCGCTCGAGCTGAAAGAGTATTCGTCGGCCATGGCCTCGCCTCCGTGCCCGAATTCCTGCTCATCGGAGCTTGGTGGACTGAAGTCGGCGGATCTCATCATGGAGGAGGACGAGGAGGAAGCTGCCATCAGTTTTTCAGTGCGGGATCTGTCCTTGTAAACCTTCTCTTCGCCTAGACCTTCGTCGTAGCCTTCGGAAGATGTCGTCGACATCGAGGTGGTCGAGTCGGTGATGTAGCGATTGTCCTTGCTGAGGATCGTCCTCTGGTACTGATTAGCTCTTTCTCTGACCAATCCGGTGTTGATGTTGAGACGCGGACTTGGGAGCTGCAGTGGCTGGCTAGGCTGCACGAAGCTCTTGGGTAGAGGAATCACCGAGATCTCGGTGACGGTATTGTCGTCGTCAATGTCCCGGACGTCGAAGCTCTTTCCGTTTACCATAACAGCCAACTTTCTCGGTCGGGTGTGCGCCTGTCTCTGAAAACAATCGTAGAGCGTCCTGCCTCCAACTCCATTCTCCTCGGAGCAGCAGCCATGCTGGCTTCCCAGCCCAGAGTCCTCGGTCCCCGATCCTTCCTTCGAGCTGCAGGTGGCGGATCTCGCGGGAGCGGCAACCTTGCGACTCTGGTTGGCTACGGTCTTGGCGATCTTGGAGCTCGCGTCCGTCATTCTGACAGCGAACTGCGGCAGAGGGAGATGCGAGGTGTGCAGCGTGTATTTACCGACCGACGCAGCTGACGTCTCCGCGATCTTCCTGTTGCCCTCCATACTCGAGGGGTTGTTGTTGTTGCTGTTGTTGTTGTTATTGTTGTTGCTGTTGTTGTTGTAGCTAGGTTGATTGCTGGGAGGCGCCCTCGACTTGGGCTGGACGGACTGCGTCTGAGCAGGCGACCTGCTCTGTCGTCCCCGGAAGGCTCCATCCTCCTGGTGTAAAGTCTGAAAGTGGTCAGGCTTCTCCTGATGGCTGAGGTGGCTTTGGGTGTGAGGGTGGAAGGTCGAGAGGTCGGTGACCTTGTCGGTGAACCTCTGCTGCGGGTTGCGAAAGCCGAATCGGTTGGTTCTGATGGGGAGGCCGCTGGACTCTTTCTTGGGCGGCGCTAGTCGGGGAGTGGATCTCCCGGAGGATGAATAGTTCTGGTAGCGAGAGGAGGGCTGGTAGTAGTCGTCATCGGCAGCCTGGCGACGGCGGGATTCGTGCTCCGGGCCGACGGACTTGGAGCGCTGGTGGTCTTGGTACTTGCGGGTTATGGGCACGGGGATGCCAGTGGCGGCGGGCCGCCTGCGGAAGCCGAACGATATGGCCGTGCCCCGAGTCTGAGGCGCACCCCTCTTCGACGCGCTCTTGTTGTCACCCTGCAACAGATAATTCGGAGCAATTATTCGTTGATACTAATACTAATACCTATTGGAATTAAGCAGAAATAAATTGAATTTAGGAATAATGGCCGCAGCAAAAATCACGATTAGATCAACGACCCAAGCAAGTCTCGCGCGTCAACTGCACTATCATATAAGGTAGCCGAAAGGTAGGGAAAATTCAAGTACCTGGTTAACGATTAACCGTCACGCAAACCGTCCCTGAAACGGCCAAGGTCGAATTTTTCGTGTAAAAACTTCATTTCTCACTCGCGATCGATGCCGACTTAACTTTGGCATCTCGAGCTTTTCCGCATGCGGGAGACGCCAAGCGATCGTCGACCCACATTGGCCTAAACTCAAAAGCAGCCCGCCATTTGTCGTTTGCGCGATTTTTCCCCGGAAATGCCCCGGAGCGGCTTACCATTTGACCGGAGCGGAGCAATCGCCGTCTTTATTCGCCGGAGAATGCGAGCACATTTCTCGTCTCGAGAAGCGAGGCGAAATCGGCTTTTGCGTAATTGCTGGAGATCAAAAGGAGAAGGAGGTGATTAGAAGGTCTTATCGAGTTGCAACGTTGATAAGTCGCGAAGAATGATGGACGATAAGTAGGAGTTAGTCACGAAGTGGCTTTGTGGACTGCCGTAGACTTTGTGACAGCTTATAAATAGAGATTAAATAATTCGTTTCACTGTTAGTATAAGATAAATAGCAATTTTTAAGCATTAATGTAGTTTTCGCTTTCGATAGGGATAAAAAGCAAGTCTTAAAAATCTTTACCCTCTCTGCCCTTCCTGGCATTCTGCCATCTCTTGCTGTATTCAAACAATAATTATTTTAAATGAAATTAGCTTAAAAAAAAATTTCCTTGTTTGACTTATTTTAGTCTCAGTATTACTAAGTACTTTCAAGTCCACCCACCGAGATCATTTCCGAGAGAAAATATCTGCATTTATTTTTGTTGAATTAGCACAGACTTTCTCATTGGATATTTGCATTTCACTCTAGATAATATTAACTATGTTCTATTTAATTTGTTAAATTTTACATTTAATTTTAATTTAATTGTTTATTTAGTAAATAAATATATAAATAAACAAATAACCATAATTTCTGCTGCGCGTTAGCACTTGGTCATGTATAGCAAAGCTTCAAGAGAGAAAAATAACACGTGATCGAGAATTTTCGATAAGAGATTAAAATGCACTGGATTGGAGAGTTACGCGGAAGAGTGTCGATAAGACTGAGATCTCGTGAAAAGTTGAGCGAGAATTGTCGAGCGTGGCGCAGTTCGAATATCGACGTATCGCGAGAGGTCGGTTCGGGCGCAGAAAATCTCGGATAGCGCGAGCGAGCTGGCTAGCTTATCTTTGTGGAACCGGCAAAACACTCGAGGCACACTGGTCGTCGAGAGTTTCCGGAAAGTTCCTTCTTCGCTCGAGGCTTGAAAGACCTTACCGCAATGGCTCCTCCGAGATGGGGGAGATGGGCCTTCTCGGTTTCGCGGAGGTCCTCCTGATAGCGGAGCCCGTAGCGCAGCTCCTCCTCGTCCTCTAAGTACCTCGGCCTGGCCATGGCTCTGGTTCTGCCGAGGCTCCTCGGCTCGACTCGTCGTCAGGTCGACATGGACTCCCGAGCCGGTGTGCAGAGTGCCGTCTGCGTCGTAGGAGCTGCAGCGGCTCTGAGAGCGCGCGCGCGCGGCCGCCAAGGGACGGATTGATCGCGAGCGGCCGGCGGGAGTGCGCCGGCGTCGATTCCGGCGCCGATTCCGCCCTCCGCGGGGGTGAGAGCCAGGGCCGTAACAGGGAGCAACTGCCCTGCACTTGCACCCTTTTACTCTAATCTCTTTTTTTATGCCCAATTATCCTTCGCTAATAAGTTCAAGAGCTTTTTTAATTAAACAAACAAATCACCTTATCGATTTGTGCGTTGCGTGCAACATTTTAATTCTATTAGAATTAGAATCAGAAAGAAACGTTGTCGTTTTAATAAAGAGACACAAGTATCCGCATGAGCAACTCCCTGGCTCGAGTGAATGAAGCCCGCGTAAGGAAGAATGAAATTCGTCGGAACGAAGCCTCGAGCCCCACAATGCAAAGAGCAGCACACAGTGTCCGAGCGAGGCTCGAAACTCCAGGCTGTGGCCCGGGAGAGACGAATATAGATTCCGACCGGTACGCACGTGTGTGTACGCGATCGTCGGTGAATCTCGAAATATACCGGGCAGCGGATGGGAGAAAAAGAGGAGACAATTATAATATATTTAATGTACAGCCGAGGGATTTTCGCTGTCGAATGTATTACGCGAGGCGTTCACTGAATTCGATTACGAAAGTACGCGACAAGACCCCGAGACCGCTGCATGCTTATTATGTAGCAGGAGGTCAATTAGTAACGCGTGTCCGCGCTTCCGCCTCAAATAATCTGATAAAGTAATAGCGCGTCTACGGCTTCGAATCTTTTCTATATGATGGGATTTTGATTATGAAAGAAATTCTCTTTTTTTCGATGAAAATTCAGTGTAAATTAAAGTTTCATCTTCAGGGTCGAGGTTTTAGGACATTGTGTAAGAAAAGCACAAGAGTCATGTAGCAGATAATCCGCTAGAGGGTTCGGTTGGATTAGCAATGAAATTGGCAAATCAATAGTGTCCGCCATTCTAATTATTTACGTATGATTGATAACATTATAAAAATTTTAATCGAGTCTAATATGTTCTTTGATAAACGCTCGAAAAACGGAAAGCGCGAGGCAAGTTTACTCTCGCTTTCTTCTACCACAAGCTTAATTCCCATTCAATTTTTTATTTTTCAAATTCCCTGATGCTTCTTGTTATTAGGATCAGAAATTATTATAATACTATCAAGAGAGTGAAAAATAAAATAAAAACTTTAGAATAAATCTTGCTCGATTACTGATATTAAAATAATGTTTTTAATTATTCGATAAATCTAGGCTCAGAATACGAGATTTTTACAAAGGCGAATCTTTGGCTAGGCCATAACTATTGCGTATGAGAGTGAACGGAGAAAATTAGTGCCACTTCAGAAATTGATGCGATCGGGCTTGTAATTAAATCTGGGAAAAAAACAGTAAATAACAAGACTGAGACAATTAGGCCGACTTCCGGAGAAAGTATACTGCACGAGCTCGGCCATCGAGGCGTGAACGTGATTAACACGAGAGCCACTGGCCGGAATGAAAAAATCGCACTATAATGCAATGAAAGCTGCCGGGCGGAAGCTCGAGATTCCGAGCAGTCGCATAGCTGTGACGCGCAATTGCAAGTGCAATTCGTTTATTCGTTATAGCTTCTTTACAAAGATCCTGCAGGCACGCATCAATATTTTCCATCATAGGTAAATATAATAAAAGACTCGGAGATTAAATGTATTAAGCAGTCTTAATCTTAGCAGTGCAGCGGTTTATTTTACAAAATAATAATACTGCACAATTGTTTTATATAGATATTGATGTAATGGCTCGTATTATATAATTATAATATACATACATATAATGCGAATGCAGGATGGCGCGAATCCGCGTGAGAGCTGTCGGTCCAAAACTTACGCAACAGAGGGCGATACCGTTCAACACCGACTGATCGATTTCTTTTCTATAGTATACATTTCCATTTTAACAGCTTAGTAGCTTAGGCTATGTACATTATTTAATAAACTATTATGTCATTGCCCGAAAAAATAGTTCTCTTGATATTAAATATCATCTACGGTGGCTGGCTTACGTAATAAGCTTTCGCGCAATGATAGATTATTATTTAACGAGCAAGCACTCTTTACGACACTTTTTACATATTAAAAATTGTTCAGCAATGAAATAATATTATATTATTCCTTTCCTATTATTTAAAAATCGCTAAAACGAACCTTTTATTATAATATTAAATTGTCCTATAAATTGTCGAACATTGAAAAATATGACGTGTAATATTATAAAATTAAAACCGCCAAAAGGCTCGCTCGTATTTCGAGAAGAAACGAGCCAGCAGTCATCTCCGATTTTTGCAGAGCAGCGCAAAAAAAGGAAACAACAATGGCCGAGAGAGTGGAATGGCATTGTGCGGCCGCAGGTCTCCAGCCGTGAATGAAGAAGCTAATAGTCTGCGAGCGCTTTATCGTGGAAATCTCCGGGCCCATTATATTTAATCTCCCTAAGTTTAAGATCATTTCCGCAGCCGCGGGTGTAAATATTATATCCATTATATAATGAAAAGCCGCGATCGAAAAAAGCAGAGCGGACTTTGGCCAGGTGTTGTGTGTGTGAATTATCTGCAACTAAATTCCCAGTAAAAGGAATAAATGTAAAAAATAAGGAGGCTCGCAACGGGCAATGCGCGGCCGTTGAACCTCTCTGAACTTGAGTGCCGCGGTAATCAGCTGGTCGCGCATCCATTATCCACAGCCAGCGGCTAAATAACTGTGGACGTGGACGCAGGAGAGCGGCACTCGAGCTCGAGACTCGGACCCCTGCCGGCTCCAAAAGGCTTTCGAATACTGGAAATCATTTTGCCAGGACATCCAAAGCTCGGCTAGCCTTATTATTCTCTTCGCTTGAATAGCTCTTCCACAAATTTTTTCGTTAACGACTATTTTCTATATGCGTTCCTGCAGCTCGATCCCAGCAACATTTTGCCAAGCTTATGCGGAACGGTGAATTCAATTGGGAACGTTTGCAACTTTCGCCGTGCAGGCTCTTGTATGGGAACGAACCAGGCGGCGGTTAGTATCGGAAACATTTTCAAATGCCACCGAGTCGTCTGCAGAAAATAATAGATAAGGATGCCTTCGTATTTTACTTTCATAGACACGGAAGCTTTGAGAAAATCTGTTTAAAACACGTCATGTACAATTGCTTCAGATTTTTTTTTAATTTATTAATTAACAATAATTCTTATAAGAATTACAAAACCGCTGGTTTGTAATAACTTGCAAAATATCGATCTAACAATTCCAATAAGATAAATAAGTTGAAAAAAAATAAGATTGCTCAACTACGTTTACAGTAAGAAAGCGCAAAAACTGGGCGGACATTTTTTAAGTAACGCTTTATTACATCGAGCCGACGAATTTCGCACTAGCATAATTCCATTCGCAACGACATTTCCATTGAATAACGGACTGTTCACGCTGAACAAGGATGCGGACTCGAGAGTGAAAATGAGATCATTTCATTTTTTGTCATCGAAATTCCATAAAGATCGATTTTTTCATCTTTCGTGTTACCAATCCAGAGTGGATCCAATAAACATTTCTAGGTGATAAAATAAAATGACGTAACGGCATTGGTTCTGCTCACATAACTATATGAAAAGCCCAAAGTTACTCATTGCGAACGTTAGAAAGAAAATCTCGATTAAAGAATTCCGTAACTAGGTTGTGCATTATATAAGTAGAAAGAATGATAAGTAAAGAAGACTATTCGCCGTTGATTCTTCTCCGTTGATTATACGCAATTCTATTTTACATTTCTTTTTGCGTACTTGAAATAGCATTTTCTGCTTAGCATCGTTTCATTAAAATTTAGCAGAAAGGACCTCCATTTGATGCTTTTATTGCAAAAGCGTCAAGTGGCTTTTATTAGAAAAAGAAAGATTGCAAAACTGACGATTTTTATCTGCTATCCGAAAGGCTAACATCGATAAATTAAATTCGTTGAACGAAAACGTCGAACGTCACTTGCCGTGTGAAATTCGCCTGTCATCGTTTCTTCTCCTCCGCTGGAAGCATACGAGTTAGTCGCGAAAGTCCTGTCGCGCGAGAAAGGATAAATAAAGCCTCATCGGAGATGAAGATGAGAGGCGCGCATGCGCTAACGAGGCGGCTCGACAAACTCCACTGCAGCCATCTACTAGCTTTCTTAAGCTGCTTCGCGACTGCGATCTTCAAGATTCCGCCAGTTGCCAGTTTCAGCGGAGAAATTTTTTCCGCGTAGAAAGTCGAGCGTCAATTATCGCGCGAGGAATTATTAATGTTCTACGACGTATTAAGGGAAAACAAGAGGAATGAATGTCAAAGATTATTATAATAAAATTAATGGAATTTCTAAGGCTGAATGTTTGGAAAAAGCGACGGAGGGCATCCCGTTAAGCTTTCGAGGAGCACGCGGGACGACCTCGACTGGAGGATTCCGTTAGCGCTCGCTCGTCTTAGCGAAAGGGAAAAGGAAGTCGTTTATAAGAGCGCGTGAAAAGGCCCATTGTACTGAGGAATATTGGGACCCTCGCGCGCTTTCATTCTCTCCACAGTCTTTTACTTCTTTACTCTACTACTAGTAAAAAAAAATTTTTTTTTATTTTTTTGGGTTTTGTCTAATGCGATAGATAGATAAGATTCACACGTAATTATCTACGCACTGCAATTATTAGCATAGAAGAATGAAAAAATGTTGAATACTCGCGCGAAAAAATATACCGCGGCGGTTTTTCGGCTCGTGAACGAGTGCTATTAATCATAACGGTTTGCGCAAGCGGCTAACTTTGGCTTATCGGCAAGGAATCTTTCTTTATTGTGTAGAGCCGCTTGGCCAAGAGTAAAGGCAAGCAGAAAAGCTTCTCCGGGCGATGTCAGGTGCAGGCCACGAAGCGTCGTGTCGGGAAAAAAGAAAAGAACGAGACGCACGATGCGATCCAAGAGAAACGCCTCGCCGATCCTGCCCGGTTTTCCCTGATTGACGGCTTGAAAATTCGCGCTAAGCGGCCTACTTTGCGGCTTCGCGGGAACCGATCGAGCCGATACGATGCTGCGGCTTCGCTCGACTCTGACCCTTATCTTACGTGTGTGCCACTTGGACTTTAGCTTTTTGATTATTACATGCTTTCTACTTTCCTTGTGGATGAGAACGCTGCTCATCTCTGGATTTCAAACTCAATTAAAGCTCCTTGAAACTGCCTACTCCACTTTTAAAAATTTACCACGAACATAAAGATAATTTAGGCAAACAATGGAGAAATAACTCGTAGCCAAGCGCATTAATATTCATGAGAGGCTCTAAACAACAGTTGAGTGACTTTACGGATGAGGCCCTCACTCGCGACTGCTCTAAATAGCGCATCGAATTCCTAATAGCTCCTTGCAGTTTCTATTCTTTCTCTATAAGCAGCCGATTCTTATATATGCATTACAGATGACTTTTCCAAAAGAAACCGCCTTCTCTTTAATTGTTTTCTTTCGGTTGCAGAGGGCTAAAACCGCATCAGTAAAGACCTTAGTCGAGCTTTCAATCTGTCTGTATTCCAATCGCGCAACTTCCCTCGGATCCGAGAGTTGCGCTCTTTCAACTTTGAAACTTCATTCTTGACATGACCGTTGTAGGATAATTCGTTCAATAATCGCTTGTATATTTACGTTATCTATACACTTAAAGTTTTATCATTTTAGCCGGTAGTTCATCTAATTATTATCTCCCGAGCCTTTGCTTTATAAATGCACAAGATTGAAATAATACTGTTTAGCTTGCTCTCTCTTGGCAAGAATGAAAGCCAGAGTACATTGATTGGACTTGGCGCTGGAGTAAAAAAAAGAGAGGAACAATGCCGGGCGGCAAGACGAAAAGGAAAAGGAAAGGAAAACGGCCACGTCGAATATTCGCGAGGAGTGAAAGAGCGAAAGTTTAAGTTTGAGGTGCGAGCGAACCACTACGTAGAAACTTTTTGCATTTCGCGAAAATACAAAATTTCAGATTCCTCTTTGCTAATTCGGAAACTCTCGCTTATGTTTGCAGTTGTCGAGAACAAAAACTTATCATCCCTGAGAGATATATTATGAAAGACTTGGGAAGCCTTTCTTATTTATTATTTATTGATACAATCGTTCGCGCAAGCGTTACTTTTTCCTCTGTTTTTTTTCTTTCGCTTTTATAACAATACAACTCTTACAAACTGATGCGGGATTCTTGTTTTTCCTCGAGAACTATTTCTAGGCTGGAATATTGTGTGAAAGAACGGAGGGAAAGAATTTTATCTGCTTTGCATTAATTATTTTTGATGATTGTACTTTTCGAACGTGATGCAGTTATGTTGGCATAACAGGAAAAAAGAAACAATTACTTTTAGTTTTGATATTATCTTCTCATCAGTTTCAATTACCGCTATTCAATAATAAGAAGCCAATTAGGAAGGAGATACAGAATTACTTTGATATTGGATTCAATACTCGATTTCATCGTATATATATTTAATACATACTGAAATATTGTTTAGGACAAATTTCTTACAGTATTTTTGAAGGTTTTTAAAGAAATTATTAACACTTTCGGAGTAATTTAAAAGGAATCGAACGGATGAGTGATAATTTGACGGTGTTCGTTTACTAAAAAAAAAGTCACCACGTGGATGAAGAAAGGCGTTTGTGCGCCTCCAAGGCATGAGTGGGCTTTTAAAAGGCTGTAATGCGGCTAATGTATGTGGATCTGTGCCTCCTTTATTTTGGTTAATTAGCTTTTATCTCACGGTGCCTGTACTATTACAATCTGTAAGTCCTTTCCAAATAAGGAAATGCTTAAAAGATTTATTTGAAACTTGGACTTTCTCGAGTTAAATTCTCATCAGCCCTAATGAAAGCGACCCTTATGACTTTGATTGTTGAAATGCGAGGCGGTTGCGTCAGCCAGAGAATTCCAGGGGATCGTTATTGTAGCTCGGTATGAAATTTATCCCCGCGAGCTACGCTGCCTAGAGACAGAAAAGAATCGAGCGTCTGCTGCTGCTCCGTCCGGTGTGAATGGCACCGCGGACGATGAAGGTTAACGATCCGACGCTGCGCCAAGTCTCCCTTCTAAAGAGAAGTACGGCCACCTTTTTTCTTGCTACGGAGAGCAAGATTTTCCCCTCGATTTACAATCTGCATACTTGAAATTTAAAAAAAAAACTCCAAAGTATATTTAATGAGATGTGACGTTAGTGGATCGTTTTTTTTTTTTTTTTTTATTCCCAGAAAAAGATTATCTCGTCAAAAATAAAATAGTCTGTTTGAAGAAAATGAAATGATCTATTAAAATGGAATGCGTTAAAAAGAAGGTACGTATGCTGGGGAGAGAAGTAAAATTAGTGAATGAAATTCATTTTTACGGGTTACTTTTAGAAAGTACAGGTCAGCTACGTGTGCGCGCATTCGTAGGTTACTACGACCGGAATTTTTTCAAAATCTCCATCGAACATTAGAAATTTCTTACTTCTACCATCATGAATTTCTTTAATCGCTATAGCTACAATATACTATATTCATTAAAAATTCATAAATAATGAACTAGAAGGTGATTCTAAAATTAGGTAGCATCTGCATCCCAATATATCGATGGCCTAATGTAGTAAAAGGCTCTATTGTGCAGTGTCTCTGCTGCTTTCATATTGCACCTCGTCGCGTGAAACTTTTCTCCAAGTGTTCGGTCCGCGAAAAAAAAGTAATATAAATGCCTGATCAAGTTTTACTTTTAATTTCAACTATTTTTACTGAAACTTTTATGCCTGGATTACATAAACATCTCCGTTTCAGGTAGAAATGAAGGTATTCATATTTTTTAACGCGAGCGAGCGAAGCAGGAAGTTTCGCGTGTCTCGCCAAGACACTAACAAAGCGAGTCATTGTCTTCCGCGTAAGGAAGAGCGGCTCACCTGATTCTTGGAGGGCTTCTTTTCCATGATGCGATAAGATGGCGAGTAGCCGGATGCTGCGATGACGGCGCCCGCCTTACGAGACACGCATTGGCCCATATAGATCTGGCGTTCTCACCCGAGCACAATCTACAACATTCAATTCCAGATTTAAAAACTATTTATTTAATTATTAAGTGCGAGCATTTCATTCAGTGCTTGACTTTCTTTTGTTTAAATCTCTTAATTATTAGATATTCAATATCGATGCTTTGCAGAAGCTAAGTTTTGCCATCTCCAGAATGAAAAAGCAGAAACCAGCAGAGGTGAAAGTAAACCTATATTCTTAAATTACGGTTAGCATGACAAAGGTGAGAAAACAGAGATTAGATACAGCGAGTCGGTAGTCCTGAGCAATAAACCTGAAAATTAAATTGTAGTACACATAGACAGATATCTTGCACGCGTTGTCATGATTATGCGTTTGCTCGTAGCGAATTTCTTCCTCGGGGAAAGTCTAATCCGCTGAAAAAGAATCTTGCATCTTTATAAAAGTACTTACTTTCACGAAAGGCAATGTGGGATGAGTTGTGTTTTATTGAGGTAAGAGTAATCGTAATCGATAAACATTCTGAAATTGTGTAATGCTTTGCCGAGGTATGCAAGTATTCGCTTAAAAATAAATGCCAATTTAATAGGATAATAGGTAATAGACATCCATTCAAAGGCGAGTAAAACTACTGTCAAGTCCTCACTGAGGCATTCTGTCTCCGCTGCCTGACTGTTCTTGCAATAATTAGGCTTGAGGGCCGCTAATAAAAGGCGGATAAAAGACGTAGGAACGAGAATTTACACAAATCTCATCCGAAGATCGTCTATAACGTATATAGATACGTGCGAGTGTAAAACGAAATTTATGAATGCTCAAAAGTGCCGTTTTCGAGCCCGACGCGCCTGATGAAAAAACAAACATTCTGATAATAGTTTTTAAACTTTTACAAATACTTTTACAAATACTGCAAGAAAAACTGTACACCTTCAGAATTGGCGCAGGTATAGTCAATTTCAAAGCAAACGAAAGCTGCGGCAGATATCGCCATGTTGATCCGCAAAAGGCGTATTAGCTTGCTTCCCGCTCTGCGCTTATCTGATTGCACGCCAACTTTGAATTAATTATTTCAATTACACATAGAATGGAGTTTGCATTTTTCTGATGTAAATTCTTTTTTCCAGAGAGCCGTGATTTGATCTTAAAATAATGAGAATGATTCAATCAATCTTCAAATGCAAGATGCAAAATGTGCGATATAGTTTGGGTCTTTTAAAAACATTTATTACCTTTAGGTTAAAGTGATATTTTTAATTTAGAAAAAAAAAAGAAATTATCAGGCCATAAAAGCGCAATGCTTTATTACGCTATCAATTAAAATGAGCAATCCTTTTATGTATTAAAACGATAAAAAGGAATTTTTACGAGATTCGGGGTAAGCCATAAACAACTCGGAGCGCGAAACAACAATTAAAGCCCTTGCGATGCTCGTAAAGCCGCTTTGATTTCGAAATGTTTTAAAGGAGCCACGACAGTGAAGGTGTTGGCACGTTCGAGCAGAGAAACGAACACGAGTGTTGGAGTGTTGATTAATAAATATTTTTCCGAAATTTAAAAGGACTATTATTTTTGAGCAGGTCAGGTTTTAAAAAAATTCTGTTTGATTTTAATTTTCCTTAATCGAATCTATACTGTAAACCAGAACGTATGAAATTGCAACAATTATTCTTGATTTCTCTTTAACGAGTAGTGTACAGAAATTTGAAAATTGATGATGAAATGCAATTTAAGAACAGTGCTTTACATGCCGATACTTAACGACGTTACTTTCCTCCATTAAATTTCACATAAATTATTTTAATGAAAATAAAATTCATTACCCATTATTATATGATATTTTCTCGTTGAGCATCTCATCTCAAATTTAATTAACACGATCAAGTATGTACGTTAATTTAATTAATTATTTTTCACTTATCAGGAGAAAAGCAATAAAAAGGCATAATAGAGCACTGCTGGCTTAGCCTCGGTAAGTAAGAGAACGCTATCAGTGGATGGCTAATCTCGAACTCGGAAACGCCGAAGAATTAATTATTCAGTAGTGCAAAAATCACATACTGCGCATCACATAACGACGGAAGTCGTTAACAACAACGAGCGAAGGGTTCTTATTTTATGGCTACCTTCAGAACTTGTCTCGGTAAAACGAAATGAGAAATTCTAGTAAGCTGAAAGATATTAGTGTGATTAATTTACGATAAACCGAGCTAATCCTCATTCGTAAAGACTACGAAAGCAGGCGCGCTAATCAAGAAGAAGAGAAACTTGAGCGCGGAGTTGCGCGCAGCTAAACACGCCCTGACTATTGATTCGGTGGCACGACATGCTGCCATCGGATTCTCTTGCGACTTGCGACGAGACAAAGAAAATAATCGATGACCCTCGCGCGAAAATCAAGGACGAAAATCTTATCATTCTCGAATTAATTGTCGTCAGAATTCTCAGCCAGAATTAAACAAACTACATCAGATATATTTATTTTTGCTTCAGTCTTTTCATTCTATTTTCTAATTTTCGCTTTTTTTACATGGTACATTTTGTAAGGTATTTTTTATATCTACTTGATTGATATTTTCACATCAGGCACATAATATGTTTAAGAACAGTAAACGCACGCATATCATTTTATCCACTCGTTCTGGCGAAAAATTAGTAAATATAAATCCAATTAATAAGGACAGTTAAACTGCTCAACTTTCTACCTGGGGCGATAAGCATTTGTGGTTATCAATTTTTCTTTTTCCTTGCTTACAGTTTTTTACGAAAAATGTAGGATTTTCGTGTTGACAGAATGAAAGTGCTTTTTTGAATTTTTTTTTAAATAGTTTTATTGCCGATACGGCAAAAGGGACTAATAACAGTAACCAAAAAAGGTTTCTTTTTCATTCTGAGAAATATGTTTATAATTTCTAAAAGCGCATGAATTACTTTACATATACTTTATATCTATGTAATAGTTATTTAATTCAAAGTTCCTTTTACTTTTTCCTTGTTCTGTTACTTTTTATTCTGTCATGAAAATGAAAATATAATTTGTATATTCATAATACAAACTGTAAACCATAATTGCCTAAAGCAAAGTGTAAACCCACACATTTGGAAGCAGACTTTATATAAACGAGCGGTAAATGATAACTATTATATCAATGCCGTTTTCTTCCAGGGAGAACACGTGGCTTATCGCTACACAAATTACCTGTTACATGTTTTTATAGTTAGATAAGTTGGAATTTTAATTTATTCGAAGATGTATCGCAAGCATTTTAAGCTTCATAGATGCTTTACTTGTGCTAGTAAAAATGCAAAAAAATAAAGAAGAAAATTCTCTATAAAAATATAGAAATAGTAAAAAAAGGAAAAAATTAAATTAAATAAAGAATAACAATCGTAGGAGAGTATTGCAATAAAGAACGCCTCCGGACTTCCAACCACCGAAAACTGCGAAAAACTGCGCGCCATGACATGTATGGCTTTTCGAAGAAAGAGAGATAAGAGAGGAAGTACGGACGTCGGTTCGTGTCGTTCGAGAGCCCGTCCGAATCGGACTTCCGCAACAATCTCGCTCCCTACTTGCTTGTTTTTAAAGACTTTCACAAGCGTAGAAGAAGGCGCACTTTGCTGTGATAGAAGAATTGAGGTGTAGGAGGGGTATTGAAATAAATTGAAACTTCCCCCCAATAGTTAATTAAGCTTTAGAATAAATTCAAGTAGTAGTCGGAGGTTCTTAAGGTGGCTTCAGCTCGTGGTGGGCAGCTTTGCTTTTGGCAATTTTTAAAATTTCAATTTTAGTGATTACCTCTCCGAACTCCTTTAGATAGTCTTAAAAAATCCTAGTTTCGTTAAAACATGAAAAAAAATTGCCATTCTTATTGCTTGTGTGTTTGTCTGCTCTTAATGCGCATGCGCAGAAGCATGTTTACAAAGTTTATTGCTAATATCTCTTTAGTTTGATCGTTTACTTAGATTTACGATGACCGAATTAGAATCTCCATTAAAAAATCTTCAAAAAAAAAAATTAGTTATTTATAATGGAATAAATACAAAATGAATGTCTTTTCACATAAGTTTACATGTTAAAATACACATTTATTTTAGACCTTGCATTTTCTCAACATAAATGAAAAATCTAATGCTCAAAGAATATTTTTGCGAAGTAGACTTTTATAAGCCAGAGCGCAGCTGACTCTAATATAATTATCATGTTATCATCTACTTTTCGCGGATACGTTCTTTGTAAGCGAACGAACTCGACCGTCGCCATAAAGATGCGAGTGAGTTTTGCGAAATCAAAAACTGGTTAGCAACGTTGCACAACGCGGCTTTTTTAAAATGTAATATCGTCGTTAAAAAAATAGAATCTCACTTTATTAAACCATCCAGAATGATGTGAAAATCTGGATAAAATCAATATAATTAAAACATATTTTTCTTATTCTTGCATACATGATTGATCAATAGTCTATAAATGCAACTAGATCAAGAAATTTAAGGATTAACTAATTGATTATTAATAAGAATCTAAAAGTAAAATCAGATGATCAATCAATTGAGTTTAATAAAAATGTTATTCCTTTCTTCATTGGTTGCTTGCTTAAAATTCTGATCTCAATGAATGTAAAAAATGTAGGCAGCTGCTAAGCTTAATTACCCCGTGGGCACGGATAAGCGCCCTACAAAGCGATTACACGCCGGGCAAGATAAACGAGGAAAATAAATTGATTCCCGATCAATTGTACAACTATACAAGCAAAACGATATATGCAAATATTGCGTGGTCGTTTTGCCCTTGTTGGTCTTGTGAAACAAATAACTGAAATAACGCAAGATACTTTTCTGTGATTATTGCTTTGATTACATCACGATTAAATTTTCTTCTCTGCCTTTTTTTTAATCGCGTTCGGAGTATAAACGTATATTACCTCAATTTTTAAGCAATTATTAAGCTAGCGCAGCCTGCACTCGCTGGATCTCCTGGCCTGATAAAGAATTTGTTGCTAATTTGTTGCTCAAAAAGCTCATTGGTTTTTAATTTGGCTCGGGTAGCTTCTGCAGAGAAGATTTATCATGATTTTTTAAGTTTAGTTATACGTACGTTTAGTGGATCATGATAAATTGCTCTGTGAGGCCCTTTCGATCCAGAAGTATTGCATTTTATAAATTTTCATCTAATGAGACTTGAATCGCAGCACTTGTTATGTTATATCTGTCTGTGTATACTCATCGTATTTTTAAGTATCGGGAGAATGGCGTTGTGCCTACTTTTGACTCTTTTCCAAACCTTATTAGACGCACCTGCAACCAATATTCAGAAACCCTTTCCAAGAAATCAGACAGCAAGTAAAAGTCTAATAAAAATTAGCGAAATTCTTCGTTCTCAGCAGGCATGAAAGGTAAGTTGATCAAATCAGTTACAAGTAGTAGAAAGAAAATAATAAGCGGAGAAAGAAAATCCCAACTCCAGCCGAAAGGTAGGCTCGTTACGTAAAATGTGTCCGCATCGACCGGCGAGAATTGAGAGGCCTGGAAGAAAGAGAAAGAATCGCACATGCAAGGCGCTCGTGTTGATTATGCACTTGGCGGTGATGTCGGCGGCGGCGAGGTCCGACCCAATTCCCAAGACTCTACTCACAAGAAAAACGAAAATCCACGCCGCTGATGCTGTCGCCTCCTCCTTCTCCAGCCGTAGTCGTCGTCGCTGACTCCGGCGCAAGCTGCGAACAGAAAATTTTTCTGCTTCACTGCGGACCTGGCATTGCAGCTTCCGTCTCTCTCTCTCTCTCTCTCTCTCTCTCTCTCTCTCTCTCTAGCTGCTATCTCCCTTTTTGCGCTAACTGCGGCTAACTGCGTAATCAACGAAAACAACACCTTCTTTCGTCGGGCACCCGTGTTTATAAACAGGCATCGGTGATGAGCAAAAAGCGATGCGCCCTCACTAATTTCAGGCTTTTCACAAAAAAACTCTGATTCTAGATTTTAAAAACGATTCATCGGCAGTCAGCGTGTATATGTATATTCTTAAATTCTTAAAACTATTATAACATGCATCATTTCTCAATTTCACAGAGCAAAGATAAATACTGAAATTTCTCTTGAAATTTCTTTAAATCTACAGCAGATAATGAATCTAAATATTTTTTATTCTTTAAACTGGAAGCCAGCCAAACAAGCCGACACGAGCGAAGCAAGAATTTTCCATGAAAAGCGTGTAGGAGAGAGGCTCGCTCGACTTTTCTATATCGAGTCAAGTGCCTAGCTGGAATGGTCCACCTAACCCCGCAGCAGCAGCGCTCGCTCGCGATCAATATCCTCACTCGAATCTCTAACAAGTAACACCACTGGCTCAGATTTGCCCCGGATGCTGCTACAACGAGAACCCCTGCGATTTCGTGACGGGGAAAATTTAGCTTATTATGATATTATTAAGGAGCCTTACGAGTTGCTTGGGCATCGTTTATATGTATATGTCTAGAGGGTCCAGTTTTTTTTTAATCTCCCCTTTTAACGAATAAAACTTAAAGGTAAAGTGTGCTTACATTCTTCGCATACTAGAATCCACAATGACCTTTACACGATTTTATCAAAGTAAACATTCAAGAACGAAACGTATTCCCCCATTCACCAACGCGTTCCAAGTCTAACCGCGTCATATATTATTGATTTGTTTTGATAACTCTGAACGTACTATATTACGGTATATTAGGGTTAGAGAGTAAAATGAATGTATCCTTTGGGCTCAACCGATTTACGTACTTAGACAATTTTGGAGCAACACAACACCACATTGATAATAAGTAAGAAAAGACAGAAGACATCGCTATTATTACATACAACAGCTTCGTACAAGCATATAAAATCGCGAAATTCTCAAAGCGTTTTTAGAAAAAATAAGCAACACCCGTTTAACTTGATTGCGTCATTCGAGCATAATTATTAAGTAAATTTTGAGTAAAACAAAGAGGCAACTGCTGCAATATGTCAAGGATGTCGAATTCACGTGGAGCAATCCGCCCATATTGCTCGGGATCAATAAACACGCGTTCTCCTGACGTTTCTCCAGAGATCCAAGATTTTAGTAAAAACATCAGTTGTTCGAGATAGAGAATCATTATTGATTCGTCATTGAAATCTTAAGATGAAAAGAATCCGGTACAGCGTCCCAGTCGCCACACCGAATAAGGACCGGCGTGACTGGGCCATAAAGTCAAGAATCCCGTCCGGAGCACTCCTTGCTCGATCAACTCCGAAAAATGAAGAGGGTGGAGCCGTGGAGCTTTGCCACCGATGGATGGATATTTTACCTTTTGCTACGCAGCCAAGACTCTCGGGCGGTAGTGGGCGCTCGGGATCCCGGGGACTCATCATAAAGGGCGCACTGCACGCGAGGCTCGAGAGAGGCTATCTCTCGAGCGGCGCACTCACGTCTGGCTCACAGAATCCGCACTCGACTCACGCGCGCACTGTCTCACTGTTTTGCTCTCTCTTTCTCTCTGAGGGTGCACTTGTCACTCTAAACTCGGAGAGTTGTCGCACGCACGCGGAGATGTTTGCGCGAGTGCGCGTACGGCTAAACAGTCGGGCGCACCACCTGTCATTCGGGTATATAGTCAGCGTACATGCGCGAGGAGAGCCCCACCAGCGCGCTTGCGAGCGAGCGGCATTCCCTCGAGCTTCGGACGGTCAGAGAGAGTGGGAGCGAGGAATGCCGAGTGCGCTGCGCGCTACCATCGAGCTGCCGAGAGCACCCCACCCCGCCCACCCGTTCGCTACACTGCGAGCACTACATGGGAAATATATATATGGGATGCATGTGAATGTTGAAAGAGCATTGAGAACGACTGACTTCTTTCTACGTGCCAAAAACATTGCCATTTTTAATTTTACTTACGAAATGAAAAGATTTCAATTTTTTAAATTTTCAGATAAGATATTTAACTGTAAAATTCTACAGAACCAACTTTTAATTTACTCTCTTAAATAACTCTCTAAAGTAATGCAAAATATTTTAGAATACCTACTTAACTTTTTAAAGTGATATTCAAAAAGTTACGCAGATAAATATTTCTAAAAATGTTTTATCAAGGGGCGCGATAGCGCCCCCCAGAAATTATGTATACTTCGATAAAATTAAAATTTTTAAGAAAAAAAAAATTAATTATTTTTATTGGCATTAGATACACGTCTACTTCGCCATTACACAAATTCTGAATTATTGCAACAATTATTGTAATATTTAAACGCATGCTCGCTTTTTATTAATACATGATCGATAACCTATATTTGAGCCAATGCGTGCCCCTTTTAAAATTTTTAACGTTTAAGTAAGATTTTAGTGGTCTCTACAAGTAATATAATAGAGCCATTTTTAAAATTTTTGTATTGTACTGTATGTATTCGCCATATTGTAGCCATTTTTTGAAATTTGGAAATTTTGGCGCCACTTGCTTGCCGACTTGCGAAGTTGCGACTTGCCGACTTGCGACAGTGCGACTTGCCTACTTTGGCTACTTTACTTCTAAAGTTCTGATTAGCGACCAGTTATTTTTTTAGTTGCGAGTGTGACTTGCCGTGGTGGACAATGCCAACAGCTACAGCTCGTGGGTCCTGGGCACTTGGGCAGTGGTTAACGAGACGTAATTTTCAATTTCTACACGACACACGTCGTAAATGTAATTAATGTAATTTATGTCTTAAATGTGTCGTAAATGTAATTAATGAAACGAAGCAAATTTTTCAACCTACAAATGAAGTTTTTACAATGAAAGCAGGTTTTTAATATACTTTTTATGAATGACATAATAAGTTTTAATTATCAAATATCATGATGCGTGTTTAAACAATTTTTTTATTGCTCAGCACACCTGATAACTAATTTATTTATTGACAGAACCGGCAGTTGATCGGGCCAATCAACACGAATTTGCATAGGGTTAAATAACCCAATACACTCGATTCATTTTTAAAAAGTATATAAACCGCTGCCAATTCATTGGCACTTAGCTTCCTCCTAACTAATTTATCGTTCCAATACTATCTCTGAGATTCATTAACAACAATCGATTTCAACAACATAATTTCAAACTATTATATAATTTTTTTCTCCGAAATCATAGGTATTTTTATGCTCTTTAAAATGCTTTTTGTTCCATTGAAATATCTCAATCCTATTATTAAAAAAAATTAAAATCAAATTTTTCAAAAATGGAAAATTGACGATAAAACTAAGCACTTTGCAGTAAGCTATATTTTCATCTTTTTGATTTTTTTCTTAATGAAATCCATACGTTCGTATTCCGTATGCTCCTTTCTTCCACCCATTCTTCAAAATTACAGCAAAATGATTGATGAAGTACGCGAGCGCCGCAAGCTCTCATCGGGATGGCAACTGCCACAGCCTCCGATTCCAGAAATCGAATAACCGCGCGTGCCGCGTGCGCTTTCATTTAAATACACGTATAAAATGGATCCAAAAACGACGTTACATACATACATTTACGACACCGCGTATTTTACGTAGTTGGGGACAAATGACCGGGATTGCGGTCGGACGAATCAGACGATTTGTCAACAGGGACAACAGGCCCAAAACAACAACAGACCACAACATTTTTAAAAAAACTCCATAACAACACTATCTTCTATTTTTTGGAAATGAACCAAAGGCAAAGTATAGATTTTTTCAATTTTTTAGGCGTTGTGTAATAAAATTTTTAGCATATTTGCAAGTAAGTGTACAAAAGTACTCTATCAAATTTATGGTTATAAATATCTTTATCTGAAAATATTTATTTTCTGCATTATTATAGATTGCATTTACATACATAAGAAGTATGTCTGAGCAAAAATTATCTCTAGAGGAGGAGTTATCTTCACCAGATTTATTCTCAGATCCTGAAGTAGAAACAAATGTCTCTATTGCAGGAACTTCTAATGAAAGTAAGCATTTATTTTTAAATTTTATTTTATATCAATTTACCACGACTTCAATACATTTACATTTTAGCAAGTTCAATGTCAGCTGCAGATGTTGAACCTGACCTCAACAGTGATGATCCAGAGTGGAAAGGCATTAGCATGGAAGAAATTTATAAGCATCATGGACCTTTTGATTGGCATCATCTTCCTCCAATACATCCATCACCTACACATACAATTTTATTTGAAGTAAATTTCATTGCACATATCTATCTGATTTTTACATCATAATAATAAATTACAATCAATTTTTTATACTTAGGAGTAGTAAAATATCATTTAGTTTATATAAAGAATATAATATATCTTTATAGTTGCCTCTTCCAAACCGTGGTCCACCTAAGCCGCATCCAAGTCAAAATGCTGATAAGTGGAATCAAAATTTTTTGCGAATGCCACACTCTGCTCATAGCCTTTATCCTATTGATCAGGTAAATGAAGATATATATTAAATTATTGAAAAATTTTCTTAAAACACACAATAATGTAATATTGCTTTTAGAGAAATGAAAGTTCAAGTGGTTTCAGACGTCGCTGGGAAGTTATACAAGAAGCATTATTACAAAGTTTTGTTTCCAGTCAGCAGTTGCAAGCTGCAATTTTGTCATATAATCATAAATATGCTGACAGGTGGAATTTTGTAGCTCTTCACAATTTTTTTAATGAAGTAATATTTTTTATTTTTGTACCTCCAATTTTTAAAATCAAAACTTATAATTTCTAATATTATTCAGTACATAGATGAAGAGGAATCGAAAATGTGCTTTACTTCCTTGATACCGAAAATGGTTCAGCTTGCTCTTCAACTTCCAGATTTAATTACAGGTGCAGTCCCATTGTTGAAAAGGCATTCAAATAGAGAAATAAGTTTAAGTCAATTGCAAGTTGCATCTTTGCTAGCTAATGCGTTTTTCTGCACCTTTCCTCGACGTAATTCCACGAATTCTCAAGCAGAATATGCTTTGTTTCCATATATTAATTTTAATAGGTATTTAGTAATTACGGTTTGATTTTTTAACTATTTACAGTAATTTAAAAATTTATTACATGTTAAATTAATTTCTAAATTATAAAATTTCAGATTATTTGCGTCCTTCAGAGAAGACAGAAATGCTAGGCATCAATCAGTAATGGAAAAACTAAAATGTATCTTTCACTACTTTCGAAGGGTAACAACAAAAGGTGCTTCACTTTATTCATTAGTACCTTTAACTTTAATTCAATAATGACTTAAGTTCTCTTAGCGCAGCACCTGAAGGTACAATAACAATACAAAGGAAATATATTCCTAAAAAAAGTTGTCCCAGATGGGACAAGCAACACGTTAAATTGCCATCATTACACATCACTAGCAAAGGGACTATTGAATCTCAAGGAGCTGGTCTCTTACAAGTTGATTTTGCCAACAAGTTAGAATTATTACTTCTGAAAATTACTTTTACTTTTTTAATCAGTTATTTACAAAAATAATTTTTTTTTCCAAACAGATTCCTTGGAGGTGGTGTTTTAAATTATGGTTGTGTTCAAGAAGAAATAAGATTTGTTATTTGTCCAGAATTGATGGTTACAATGTTAGTTACCGAAGCCTTAGATGACACTGAAGCTATTATTGTTAAAGGAGTTGAAAGGTTTAGTCGGTATAAAGGTTACAGTAATACTTTCAAATGGACTGGTGATTTTGTTGATGAGACTCCTAGAGATAACAGTGGGAGACTAAAAACCTGTATTGTCGCCATTGATGCATTGTACTTTAAGCAACCGAATGCACAGTTCAATATGGGAAATATTATACGTGAGCTAAATAAAGTAATACCTTAATTTAAAAGTAACTTCGACCTTAATTGAACGTTGCACTTTCAAATCAAGCGATTAAAAATAATTCTTTTATCTTCCAGGCATATGTTGGATTTAGTTCACAAGTAGCTTCTAATAATTTACCAGCCGTAGCTACTGGCAATTGGGGTTGCGGAGCATTTCGTGGAAACCCCCAATTAAAAGTCTTAGTTCAATTAATGGCAGCTGCAATTGCTGGTCGATCAGTAATGTATTTCACGTTTGGTGACACAAATTTAAGAGATAGCATAGCCGATATGTATTGGCATCTCATTCGGCATGATGTTGACGTAGGTGAGGATGATACCAATTCTTGATTCTATTTCAGCATTTTTATTAAATCAATAAAAAATTTTCATTTTTTAATTAACTTGAACATGCATTTACAGGACGCTTATTTGCTTTGATTTCTCAATATCAAGAGGCATTTGCTGAAAATCGTTCGGATTTTTACCATTTTTTATATAATCGAAGTAAAATAAAACCGTTGACACATTATTTTAACAATAACGTAGAAAAGAAAAATGACTTTGAAAATAACGGAACACTCAAAGAAAAGTCACAATTCAATTTAGATTTTAAAAAACACGCATCTTTTGCTAAATTAAAAGAAGATCAACTAGAAGAAAAAATTGAAAAATGGTTAGGAAATGTTGAAGACGAAAAAAGCGTTGAACAGACGAGTAAAGTAGATAACGGTATTGAATTTGAAGAATCTAAAATGCAAGTTGAAGATGAGAAAGTAGACATGGAAGATAACGTTAAGACTGATAAAGAAGAGGAAGCTGATAAAAAGATTTTGTCGTGTAAAATAAAAAAACAAACTTTTGGAGAACTATTTGGTGTAAAATCGAATGAATCCTGCAATTCTTTTGAAAAAAAAAGTTACAATTTAGAAAAATTTGATAAATTAATAATGCAAGAAGCCAGTAAAAATGAAACAGAAAGAAATGAAACCATGGAGATAGATATAAAAGTTGACAAAAGAAACGAACAAATTCTTACTGATAAACTGAATTCATCTTCAATAAATAAAAGTATAAAAGTTAATAAAAAAGAATCTCAAACAAAAATACACGATTTTTTTAAAAAAAAGAACAATTAATTTAAGGAATATTTTAAATTATACAAATTAGTATACATCTATTTCTGTAAAAATTAAAGGAACAGTGTACATATTTTAGTAACATAAACAAGAATACTTGCGTTGCTTTTTAAAAATGTATATCTTTAATTAAAATTAACAAACTTTTAAGCAGTTTTTGTTTCGTTGCCCTAAATACTCTCTTTTTAAAAAATTATTTAAAAATTGTAGAAAGTTTAAAAGATTTTATGTTTATCGTACAGTAGTAATTTGACCGCCCGATTATGCAAACGGCAGGATCTGCTCCCGATTAGACCAAAATAATTTTTGGCTGATTAAAAAAGAGTTATTTTAAAATTTGATTTAAAGAAATGTTTAACCTAGTGCAGTCGGTGAAATTCATAAATTGTTTCACAATTTGTCTTGAAGAATCGTCCTAGTGAGAATAAAACTTGGACAAATCTAAAGATCTTTTAAAAAGGAAAAATTATTTTGGTGTGATGGTGGTTTGTTAAAACTTTTTGGAATTTATTCAACCGAGTATTATACCAAGATTTTAGAGTATTAAAATTTGTACATTATTCTTCGTTTCAAAGTTATATTAATTTGCAAAGACTGAAACGAAACTGTTGATTCCTACAAAAAAGTGTTAGTTTTAAAAAATTTAAAAAAAAGGGAAAATAATTAACACATCCCAGTACATACGTTGATATTGTTCAGAGGGTCGTTAATTGCCGAGTGAAAACTAAAGGAGAAATAAAACAGGTAAGCGAAAAATCTATTTAGATGATCTCTCATCAATTTTGAAGAAAAATGATGGTTTTTTTCTTTGTATTGTCCTTTACGAGCGATTTTTATCATTTTCGCCAGAATTGAATGAGAAATTTTTAAAATTGTAATGTCGGTAAGTATATTACGTAAATCATGCACCCTCTGCTTGCATGAGCGTCTCTGACAGTCATAACGTCAGCTTTCAAAAGCAAATCAAATGAAGGGTCGATGAGTTTCAACAATGCATGCTATAATCACGGCGCAATCTATATGAAAAAAGGTCTTTGGCAATGAAACGGCGCGGGATCGAATAAGAGGCATGGGGAGGAAAGGCCGGCTGCGATTCTGGCACACCTGGATTTTCGGTCCGGACTATTGTGCAGCCAGCTTGTTTTCTTTCCGTCCCGCACTCGTTTCTGCTGCCGATGCTACGTACTGTATTCTATCATTTTTTTGTGTACATAAACATTTCGCGTATATAAATCTGGCATCAAATTGAATTTAGAAATTGAGGGAACCCTTGAGTTTAACTCTGGCTTCTTGAATGCGTTTAATGCAAAACTATAATAAGCATACGAAAGGATTCAATTTCGACAAAATCTTTTATTTGCTTTGGTTCATAAGTAATATTACTAAGACCAAAAAGCATTGTAGTAACGGAGTATTTTTTACACTACTACACGCACTGCATTTGTGTTGATCGCAATGATGTATTATAATATACATGCTAAATGATATCAAGAATAATTGTATATAAAGTTACTTTTTTAACCTCTTACCTTTATTTGGTTTCTATTTATCAAGTTTTTCAACTCATTTTTCGAGCCAAACACATTTTTGGCGAAATCGGCAGCAATTCCTACGTGATTAGCTATGCGGTTATTAATCGCAAAATAATTGACTTTTCCAAGCACAAATGTGGATCTTCCGGTTTTCAAATTTGAAACACATTGCTATTGTTACGCCTCCAATCGTTTATATTTTAAAACTTTTTATTCGTAATCATCGAAATCGCTGATGGCGCATCATTGGAAAATCGCCAGTGAATGGAATAATAACAATAACAGTTGTGCGAAATTAGCCAGTCTTTTTACCTGCGTTATATATTTATTTTCACCAATGCATCAAGATATCAATATAATTTACAATTGTTTACAATATCTTATCAGCTTAAATTAAAATCTCAGTTTTTTAATGATTACTTTGAGCAGTACCTGAAAATTAATTAAGAAATATAAAGCCCCAATTGTAATGTCAGATTTACGTAATCGATTTCCGTCTGATCCCCACGTAATGATCCCTATTGAAACGATCTTATAAAAACTAATAAAATCTCATAGATCCGGGTGCAAAAACCGCATAGGTTATGTGGTTTCTGCACCCTTTCTATTGGAATTTATAGGATCTTTGCAATCGGGTATACTTTATAATATTTCAAAAAAAGATTTAGAACACTGCATTAATTCACACAATTCTAATATAAAAGAAAACTACAACTGTATCAAAATAAAAAATTTTTCTCATTTTCACATGTACTATCTGGGTAAATCATTAAGGAGTTTACATGCTATTGTTTAAATATTTGATCTACTCTAGGTTTTTTTTATACTTTAAAATGTTTTAGAAAATATAATTCTTATTTTGATTATTTTCACTAAAATTCTTTCATGGATTCATGGTCTTGTAAAATAAAAAATGCTATGTTCTTTTTATAATTATAATTCCAATAAGATATAATAAAATTATCTTATTGCAGATAGGCTTCATCATAATACATAATGTAAACTAAGAAAAAAAATAAAAATTTACTTAAAACTTCGGCGATTATTCGTTTGAAAACTCTGGAAATGAGTAGAGTTGTTTGCATTTGGAGATCAAATTTGTTTGGGTTTATAAAAGATTAATGGGAGGGCAGTACAAAGGTTGCTTAAAACCCAAGTAAATATTGCTTGAGAGAGCTGCACTAAGTTGCTTACGTTAGCTATAATTGTATTTGTCATACTGTTTTCAACAGATTTTGTTTTTTTTTTCTTAGAGTAGAACAAAATATTAGTGAAAAGTTGTTCGGGTTCTCTTAAAAATTTTATCTGCATTCTGAATGATGAATTGACTCACATGAAAGAAAATCAAATTACTACTTCGGAGGCAGTTTTCACTCTCATTATCAAGTAACAGTCATCATTAAATAAATGTTCTTCCTAGTTATTTGCATTCCTTGCTATTAACAATTATAATTATAAATAAAATGCTTCACAACTATTGAGATTTTTTGATGGAGTAATTACTTCAGTAGTAATATAACCGTTATAGCGAGACATAAAAAATGACGTCATCGCCGTGCAATAGCAGATTATGGAATTTGTTTACAAAAAGAAGTAATTAAGATAAGTAAACAATAACAAACAAGTAATTAAGATAAGTAAACAATAATAGAAATCGGCAAAGATGAAATGATTTGTTTTTAATAAAGATAACAATTAATTATTTGTTTTTATAAATAAACAATTAAAAAGACAAGATAATTTTTCGGAAGACCTGGAATTTGTTTATGTAAATAAATCATAAAGATAAGATGCCACCCAAGGTCGTCTG